>CAKOAT010298488.1:2372-18784 GCA_932364175.1 Eruca vesicaria subsp. sativa
AGTGACTGTCGTATCAACGATTGACGGCAGCCACTTCTACTACCATATTTCAAAACTCAAAATATTATGGTATACGTATAATGCTCCTCAAAGAAAAGTATAAGAATAATATAAATTAACATTAAAACAAAAAATAAGTAAATATTTATTGTATTATTATCTTTTTATCTTTCTTAAAAAATACATTAAATACAAAAAATTTATAATGACTTAAAATATAATAAGAAACAAAACAAAATGAAGCAATATTTATTGTTAAGACAATAATTAAATTATTTCGATCATATCCACTATACAATTTTAAGTTCAAAATACATATTAAACAAATGTTTAACACTGGCAGTTTTTTTTTAAAATATCTTAAATCATATTAAAATAATTAAAAATATAAAAGCTAAGTATAATACCCGTGCGGGCGCACAGGTCAAAATCTAGTTAAGATTTATAGTTGTTTTAAAACAGTTTTATCTATGTATTTAAAAATTCTTTTTAGAAAGTAATAATTTGGCTAATTATATTAAATGTACTTATTTAATTTCTTTTAATATTTATTTTAGTTTAGCTGTACCAATAAGACATATGGCTTTTTTTAAATTAAAAAACACTATGAAACATTAGATATGTTTTTTAAATTTATATTAGTTATTAAAAAAATAATATATATAATTTTAAATCATTATTTTTTATTTCTTTTACTATATTAATCAATTTTTACAGTTAAAATTATTTGATCTGAATTTATTTTATTATTGATCTTAAAAAATATTTTAAATTTATTTACAATATTATTTTGTTTATTTACAATATTATTTTGTTTATTTAATAGTTACGTTTTGTATATTTTTAAAATGCTATGTTGTTCCCGCTACTCCACTTTCTTAAGTATGTGTTATGAAATGAATCCTGAGCCCTGACTCTTAAGACAGACATATGGAGTGAGTAGTTGGTGTAGAATAAGGTTCTCAGTTTTTATATACAAAATTGTGGTGTAATTAGCAGAAAATCGCAGTTCTATGTCTGCAATTAAAATGTTATGTATATATAAAGTTCATTCGAGGTCATTGAAAGAGAAATCATGAAAAATTCAAGGCGTCCATGTCAAATTCAGGTATTTTAATTTGTAGCTAGAGCTTCGAAAGTTAAGTTTGAGCTATATACACTTGCTTGGAAAGCGGAATGTCTACAACACAAAGATTTAATGATGACGAAAATTTGTAGAATGTCAATCATTCACAAAGCTTGTGGTCTAAGTATCTTGTTTCTTTAAAGCTGAATGAATTATGCATTCAAGTGAACCTCTTTGCATTTCATGATACCAGGTGGACCATCCTTAAATTCTTAAAATGTCTTCTTCTAGCTGCAAGTCATCTCAAGCCGCAAAGAAACTTACAAATTAATAGTAGATCTCCAAGATACAACAATACATAAATCATCACTTTGAAACACTCAAATTGTCTTGTAAAAACTTACGAATGGTCCATATATGACAGTGTGCCAACCAGGTGCTTGACCTCCGGAGAGAACAGCACCGATCTTCAGTTTCTGTGACGATGAAGCTGACATAGTAGCTTGTTGAATACCCTGTTAAACTGTTAGACTTATAAGCTTCCAGTACACTGTAAGAGTCTCTTTAAATGTCTGCAAAATTGAACAGATGCTTTGCATATTTTAAAAACGTTGTTAGGATCATTATCCTTGAACACCAAAAACTTTGAAGCCATGGATGCAGCAACCTCAGTCCTGGAGTGTCAGCACAATTTTAATCGGTCTATTCTCTTTCATGTTCTTAACTAAGAATCATGCATATGTATGTCGGTAAGGAAAGAGTTGCAACGTTTGTAAATATAAAATTCTTTGTAAAAGGTATTGCACCAAGTATCATGGCAAGAAATTGGAAGTGAACAAAAAATAACACGATTAGGGAGGGAAAATGACCAAATTTCACCAAATTACATGATAATACATACAACACTAAATTAACAAAAGCCATCAGCTGGTGCATGAAGGTTTATGCTTTCTGTTTCAAATGCTTGTGGGGTGTAAATTCCTAGCCCAACATAAATCAAAACGCATAACAAATGAAAAAGTCAGATTCTTATAAAGGAGTAGACCAACTGTGCGACATGATCATAATGAACATGTCAAAGAAAACAGTGTGTAGAATGTACATAAATGGAGCTGTGAAAAGAAAGTTAACATGATCAAGCTAATAATAGGATCTTAATGCAGATTTGAGTTAGAATACCTCCAAAATGCTAGCTCCTGCAATACGTTTATTACCACCACTAATACGTCGTCCCACAAACACTTGTCCAATACCACCATTCCCCAGATTTCTCTGTACTTTGTAAGAGACAATCATTATTCATCATCTTAATGAGCATATACAAAAAACATCAAACCAAAACTATGCATACAGGATCATTTAAACATCATTACCATAGAGAAAGCTTTATATTTTCAGGGAATGAGACACCAATATCATTATCAAGCGATATAAACTTCTTTTTCTTTCTCACCAACTACTTTTCTACTTGATTCTCATGAAGGTTTGTATTTGTTTCTTGTTCAACTTTTATAGCTAGAGATCCACTCCCTTGAGAAGAGGTATAAGGAATCAAGAAGGTCGTAGATGGCGTTGAATCAATGAATCTCGTAACCATTCGGAGGATAAGAAGGAAAGACGGAACGACACACTCAAAGCTTTCCATATATATAGACTCTTGATGAGGATTCTTATCACCCAACCCTCAGCAACTCCATTGACAGTTAAGATCTTCAGATATCGAGAAGATGAACCCTATTTTTTGATGTTTTCACGAAGAAGACATTGGTTTCTCTATCTGTCGGACTGTTATTATGTCTGATAAAATTAAAACGAAATAAGAGCCAGTATAATTAAAAGCTCATTCAGATTGTAAACCAAACTAAATTCGGTAGAGAAAGGACATGTGTCATGCTTAGATTTCTCTAATTAGTGACATGGCACTCCCTTGAGGGAGTGAACATTTCTTTATATATATAGATTATTTAAAGAATGTTTATAACCCTCGGATTTTCAGATGCGATCTTACTAGAGATGAACCTAAATGATGATTTGAATCAAAATTGAGTAAAAGAGTGAATGCGTGATTGGAGTGTTTTGTTTACCTGATCAAACCGAATTGAAACCAAACTAGTCTATTATAACTATAAACAAATAAACCATTATTCGTTAAATTATAAGAAAAAAATAAAGTTTTTTTTGTTGTTTCTAATTATTTATCTTTATGATTGTCACTAGCCCTGGGCAAAAAAACTGCAACCGGAAATTGAATTGGAACCGAACCGAAATACCCGAAACCGGATCGAAATTTTTAAATATCCGAATGGTTCCTATATTTCTATACTCGAAAAATCGAACCGGAACCGGAACCAAACTGAGAACCGAACGAATACCCGAATATTTGAAAAAAAACAAGTTAAAGTTTTTTAATATAAGATAAAATGACATCATACCCACTTGAACCTAGATTGGATACAAAGAGTAAGTACATTTTTAACACCAAACCATATTATGTTTTATTTATTTCCTTATATTATCAATATATAGTATTTCTACATTAAAATACGAGAAATATTTATAAAATTAACACTTTACTAATTCGAACTTTTGTTGGATTGACAAATATGTAAGCGTGTAAACACTAGACCATTTAAATTAACATACTAACTAATATATTCTGTATATATGTATATATATATATGATTTATATATAAACGGGTATCCGGAACCGAACCAAAATCTCATAAATACCTATTGGGTATAAGAATGATTTATCCGATATATCCGGAACCGAACCTAATATCCGAATGGCCAGGCCTAATTGTCATTCAAAACAAAACTACTCTCCATTCCAATTCATAACAGATTATTCCTTAAGAATTAAAAGCACACCCACGACCACATAATACTAGATAACATATTATAACATAGTTCTCACATTCCTATCTTATGGTACAAAACATGTTAGAAAATATTACAGCTAAGTTTGGATGATTTCCCAACCAATTGGCTCTAACTCAATAAGAGTAATAATAAGTAACCACAAAAGACCAAAAACTTTGAAAAACCCCTAAAGGGACAAACCATGTTACTACAAAACTGGTGGGTGTGATTGTTAATAAAAAAAAAAACAGATGGACCAGGTTCTCTATTCAACGTGAACGCGTGTTTTGTGAACTGTGGTCGATAGGTACGAAAATAAATGTATGTGTACAATACGTATGATTAACTATGAAGAAGGTTGGATATCTAATCTAACTTGTTGGGTCAACAAACCACTCTATTCGAGTCTAGGTCCAGAGTTGTTGCAGGATCCACGGTTCCATTTATATATTTTCAGCACTAACAATGTTGTAGACAAACCCATTATTAAATCATGAACCGTCTATTAAGTTCAATACAATATGGAATTTTCTTTTTTTTTGATAAAGAATTTATGGTATTTTCTGAGAAGTTTCCTATAACATTTTCCTCTTTTCCCTTGCTTGTTCCTGTGACATTAACATCACTCTTTTCATTTATTTGGTTGATGAGTTTTAGGGTTGAAAGTTGAAACAAAGAGAAAACAAGCAATGACACGTAGAATTATAGTCAAACTTTGAAAATACACATATCATATGTTAATGCAGAGTCATATCATTTTCAATGTTTATATTTCCAAATAGTTGAGAAGATATTAGCATAATAAATTTTATGTTTTTGGAAAATGAGAGGAAACTGTAAAGAGATACTAAGATATAAAAGTCCACATATGTACACTTAGTAGCAGAAACTTGTCTTTCTCATCATTCAAGTTCTTTGTCTTTCATATATGGATCAAGATACTGCTAATTGGTCCCCAGGAACATGTAATATTGACTAGCTATAATTGAGGAGACGAAGACCCAGTTCAAAACTTCAAATAATAGTAATCATTATTGTTTGACATTGCAAATAATCACTAAAACAAAAAAGTATATTCCTAACATATTTAGAAATCAAATTGTTATTCATCCAATTTTCTCGGATTTTCTTATTTATAATACTTTTCAAAATAAAATTCTATAAAACCGGCTGGGCATGTAATATTTACTTGCTGGAATAGAAAGAAAGACAAAAAGATAATCCAAAATAGGTATTTATATTTCCAATACATACCGAGTAGGATGTGATACTAGTAATTATCATCAGAAAATAAATACCAAGTAGCATATAAAACTACTACTAGTATATATCATCAGAAACATGTACTATTTACTATGACAAGAAAAGAAAAACAAATATTTTCCATGGTAATGTAAACGGAAATCAAAATATATACTTTTGACAAAAAAAGTTAAAATATAATAAAGTATTTAAGATAGGATCCTCTAATAATATTTTTTTTTTTTGCTGTTTAAGCTGATAAAAAAATCAATATCCCTTTAATGAAAGTCAAATAAAAATAATTAATCCAAGCAGTTTAGGGAATGAATCATCATCATCATATATAAAACACAAAAGGCACCATCATCAAACGGCTATAATTGGCGTTACAGTTTTCCAAATACGAGAGGGATTAAGATTATTTTCTCGGGTATTTATTTGTACACAGAGAGACGAACCTCTCTGTGTTTCTTTTTTAATAATCAGTCGGGCTTCGATAATCTCTTGCTTCCTCCCTTAAAGTTTCCTCCTTTTCATCGTGGGTCACAATCATGTCAGATGGGTACTATAGTTGTAAGAAAACGGACGATCTCTGCGAAGATGTTTGTGGTCAGGTAAGAAGAGACTTCTGAGTTTCGATTTCGTGATGAATCGGTTTTGGTGTCTGATACCAAATTGAAATCGATGAGAATTGGTTGTAATGCGGTTCCCCTGATTTGTGATTATTTTATTACATGTCTTCATAGGGTTTGTAGTTCTTGTCGGAATTGGGTTGAGTTCATGTCTGAATCATAGTTTTGTTTAGGGTTTTAATTCTCTGTCTGATCTCTGTATCGATACAAAGGTTTGATCATTATATACATTGTTCGTTTTTTTAGGGTTTGATTCGCTGTTTGATTCTCTGTATTGGTAGAAAGGTTTGATTTTTATTAATAGGCATTGTAAACTGTTTTTTTTTTTTTTTGGTTTTTTGCAGGATGGTTCTCGAGCAGCAAAGGCTTTTTCAAGAGTTAGATGTGTACTAAAAGGATTCGATTTCAAGACATACATCTTCTTCTTCACCATCATCCCAATCTTCATCCTCGGAGTCTACTTACACGGACAGAAGCTAACTTACTTCTTGAGACCTCTCTGGGAATCACCACCAAAGCCCTTTCAAACCCTCCCCCATTACTACCATCCCAACGCCTCCATGGAGACACTCTGCAGCCTTCACGGGTGGAAACACCGAGACTCTCCAAGACGCGTCTACGACGCTGTCCTTTTCAGCAACGAAGTCGATATGTTAACCATCCGTTGGAAGGAACTCTACCCTTATGTAACACAGTTTGTGATTCTTGAATCAAACTCCACTTTCACCGGTTTACCTAAACCGTTGGTTTTCGCTGCGAACCGAGAGAAATTCGAGTTTGTGGAGCCGAGGTTGACTTATGGGAACATAGGAGGGAGATTCAAGAGAGGTGTGAACCCTTTTGTGGAAGAAGCTTACCAGAGGTTAGCATTGGATCAGTTAATAAGACTCGCGGGGATTCAAGAAGATGATCTTTTGATAATGTCTGATGTTGATGAGATTCCCAGCGCTCATACCATAAACCTCCTTAGATGGTGTGATGGTTACCCACCGGTTCTTCATCTTCAGCTCAAAAACTATTTATACTCTTTTGAGTATTTCGTTGATAACAAAAGCTGGAGAGCTTCGATTCATCGGTACAAGCCCGAGAAGACACGGTACGCTCATTTCCGACAAGGGGACACTCTTTTAGCAGACTCTGGTTGGCATTGCAGTTTCTGTTTCAGACACATCAGCGAGTTTGTGTTCAAGATGAAAGCGTATAGTCACAATGATAGAGNATAGAGTTAGATTCTCTCATTATCTGAATCCCAAAAGGATACAAGATGTGATATGTAGAGGAACTGATTTGTTTGACATGCTTCCTGAAGAGCATACGTTTAGGGAGATCATTGGGAAGCTAGGTCCGATCCCTAGGTCTTACTCAGCTGTTCATCTCCCGGGTCATTTGATAGAAAAAGCTGAGAGTTATAAGTACTTATTGCCTGGGAACTGCATTAGGGACAGTGGCTGATAAGGTTTTGTGCTTATCAGTGTTTGTAGTTGGTAGGTTTTATTGGTTGAGGAAGTTTGAAACAGAGGAGGGGTACAGTTTATTTGTGATTTGATGAAGTGGAGTCTCTGGTGAGGGTATATAACCTTGTCTGCTTTTCAATACTGACTTCATGTTTCCAATGTGTTCCCATTTTGTGTTGGGAAGTTTTGGTGGAATAGTCTCTATATCTCTTATCTCTTTTATAACTCTTTTTAGTCTGTACAAACTATTAGTGATTTACTTTACATTTATTCTCAGATTCTTTGTAATCTTTATTCTTAAAAAAAAAATCTTAGTTTAATCTCCTCTTGATCCTATTGTTGGTTTCTTTAGACTATTAAATGTCGTCGTGCCTGCAAATGGGGTGAAAAGAAAAAAACATATGTTCTCTCGTTCTCTTGTAACTTCGTTAAAAGATCGGCTAAAGCTGTTCTTTGACGTCTTTTTTTTATGCTACGCATTGTTGAGTTTTGCCATTTCACCTTTTTTTACTAATTAGCTTCTACTCTTCAACAAATCAATGCAAGTCAAGACTATATTATAGTGTTCCGGTTTTACAAATCAAATGAGATTTTTTTTCAGTTGTTTCTCAGCATTGATTTGGCTAAAATATTTACTATTTACATTTCCATGGCGATCGATATCACTTTTTTTTTTTCTATTTACAATCCTGCTTTAGAATCCTTACCTTGACGTTTCAGTTCCATTCCAGACAATTCATTAAGCTGTCCTCAGAAACAAACTGCAAAAAAGAAGAACTTGTTTGTCAAGTTTCTCAACAATTTTAAGTATATAAACAAAAGTGTTTTTTTTTTTTTTTTTTTTTGTATAGATAGATCTTACCGAACGGATATCAGGGAGAGACCCTAGATAAGCATTCTCCAAATCTGAAGCCATGCAGTTTTGTTCATAACCCATGTTGAAAACCCAGTAATTAGGGCTCTTCTCCACTTGAGCTGTCTCGTCCGATGTAGAGCCAAAAGAAGCTTCTGGAATGTTTTTCAGTCGCTGATTTTTTTGTACCAGAAAACATAAACACATTTTACAGTGCATGAAATAACGTCGAGATTACTTGCAGAGAAAGGAACTCATTAAGCTAAACCTGTTGTTGCTGATACATGATCTCGGAAACAACGTATTCACCGGTCTCTTCTTCTTCTCTTCCCAAGTGATACTGGTGCATAACCCAATTATATTTCTCAGGTTTTGATCCCTTCTTTGCGCTCTTGTAGAGCACCATGAACTTTTTGCAACCCTTCTGGACTCCATTAATCATCACTGGTTTGGTTTTACCGGACTTGCGCCAACGTATTGACGCATCTGTCAGATCAGACGGTGTGATCCGTCTCCTTTTTCTTTCTCCCTTTGGATATGCATGCACTGTCTTGTTAAAGAAGAACCTACTAGTTCCATTCTTGTTCACACCTGCAAAACAAATGACTTAAACCAGCTCCCAGATGACAACAAAACATCAAATTTGGTGTAATTTCATTTTTAGCTATACACAAAAATGACATCATCCCTTTAAATTTGTTTTTAATAGTGTTATATCCAATTCATTGCACCAAATATTTTAATAGTATATTTTATTATTTTTAATATATTTATAGATAGATTAGTGTTATTAATTGGTTTTAAATTATATCTTCATTTTAGTTTTTTGTACACAGATTAAGAAAACATTTAATTTTATATATTTTCAAAATAAAAACACAATTACCTATAGTTCTAACCACATTTCAACCAATAAAATATATTATATAAAATTAATAACTTCTGCATTGAAATTATAAAACTACACTTGTTTTGAAACGAATTTTTTTCTCTACAATGACATGTAAAGTGAAACGGAGAGAGTAGTAAAAATGTATATCATACTAATTTATTTATAGATAGATTAGAATTAATAATTAGATTTAAGTTATAGTTAAAAATAAATATATCATACTAGTTACTTTTACTATTGTTTAACAACTTAAAACATCAAACCAACAGAGGATAAGTGTTACCTGGAAGGTTTTGAGGGTGAGTGTAATTGATATCATCTACTGAGCAGATAAAGTCTTGGATAAAAGGATTTGGTTTTGAGCCATCGAGACCACACTTAGCTTCCAAATGCTCAATCACTTCCTCATCGGTTGGGTTGAACTTCACACCTTTAGGAAGGCCTGGCCATGGAGTCACTACCTACAAAACCAACACCAAGAAAGAAAGAAAACAACTCAAATATTCACATCATCATACATGTGACCATTAACGTGAAATGATTGCAAATGTTGTCAATAGTTGTTCTCCACATTTCTGTTATCCACCCGGTTATAGCAGTTTGGACAGTCTATATATGCTCCACAGTCTTTAATCTGTAAATCTGAGGATCCAGACACATTTTTTACATTCTTCACAATCCATGGAACATCCACAATCCAAGTCCTGCCAAGAGTTTCGATAGTTTTTAGTGACAATAGCAAAGCCATATAAGGTTATTAACATATCTACTTTTTTTTTTTTTTTTTTTACAAAGATGGATAAACATGTTTATACTAGACTCATTCTCATCTCTCGTCTGAAACAAGACAGAGGAGCTTTCGCGAATCACTCAATTTTCTCTAGATTCTTCTTAAGCTAAAAACAGATGAAGTAATTAATGCCCAAAATAGATGAAGAGTAACTGAGAGTTTTGCATGTTTAATCACAAAACAGATAGAAAGGTTCAGTCTTTTCGAGGCTTTGAAAACAAAGATAAGTCATAAGAGTGAAACCATATCAGCAAGATCTGTTTCTTAGCAGATCTTGACATTGGTTTTTTACACGTTTCTAGCTTACCTGTCCATCGTTGGTTAATACAAGTGAAAACCAGAGACAAAGAACGATGAAGCGAGAGAAGAATAGAGAGAGAAAGAGCTTTCTCCACTAGGCTAAGTTAAATGGATTGAAGACCAGAGAGAAAAGGGCTAGACTTTGGAGAGAGAGAGAGAGAGAGAGAGGAAGTATATACGTGTGTAGATGAGCGGGAAAGTAGACTTAGTTAAGAAGTTCGTTTACTCCCGAACCTGGAAGCTTCTCATGAACACAATTAGAAAACGTGCGTTCAGATATTTGGTTCGGAGTGACGAACCTAATGTATGGTTCTGTGCAACTCCCGAAGCATTGGAGAGGTTCGGGAGTTACACTTGATGGAAATTTGTAAGAGCATTCATAACAGAGATTTTTATGGAGGAATACCTATGGAAAAAATAAAATAATCAGTGAAACTCACCAAAAATTAAAATTACTTTTTTTACTGAATTCTTATAATATTTGCGGGTCTACATATGACACGTGACGATCTGCGATTGGTTGATATTTTTTTATCTGAAAAGAAAATAATTATTAAAAAAATAAAAACTAAAGACTCCAATAAATAATAAATGGAGATGCTTTAAGTACATGGTTTACTTAGGCCAGGCAGGCTACCTTGTTCACCAAGATTTAAACGTTACAATTCTTTCTAGCTGTAGTGTTTTTCCTACACTGAAGAAATTACCTTAATAAGTGGTAAAATGGCAATTTACGAAACTTCACCTGGACTGCAAAAACTAAAAGTTGACACTAATTAAATCTTTTCACTTAATTGGTAAATCTATCAAGATGTTGATTTTGAAAGGCTACGCATGGGGAACCTATATAAATATCGTCTGCTAAGACAAAACCAATTAATGTTTGAAAATTTCAAAATCAGTAGCAAATTTTAATTGCTCTCTGTGTCAACTAGTCATGTCACCTTATTAAATTTTGTTGACAAATTTAAAAAATCATCATTACTTTTATATTTTAAAGATAATGTGTTTATTCACTGAATAATCATAACATCTTTAAAAATCTATCTTTTTAGTTTAATTTAAGAAATAAATTTATTTTTCAATATGATAGCTGATGAAAATAAAAACATTGTTTAAAATTACTGATTTATCTTTAGTAGTTGTACATTTAATTTTACTAGTAATAAATAAAAGATAATTGTTTTTTCACTTAACTGGTTTACCTACAAATGAAATAATGGTATTGCAGTCACATAGATTACGTTCGTGCTGTGATGTTATTTTACGTTCCTACAAATGGATTACTTTCTAGCAAGTTGTTCACTCACTGAATAATCTATGTTAATAAATATTTTCTCTGTTTCATATTAAGTGTTATTTTATATTTATATATACAGATTAAGAAAATAATTAATTTTATATATTTTATATAAAAATACAATTATCTATACATCTAATCATATTTCAATCAATAGAAATAAATTGTAGTATAAAATTAATAAATTTTACATTAAAAATCGAAAACAATATTAATTTTGTAATATTTTTTTTTAATAACGACATGTAAAATGAAATTGGAAGGAGTAGTAAACATGGCAAACCTTTTATCAACCAAAATAGTAAATTAGCAACAACAAAAAAAATGAGAAAAAGTAATAAAAATGTCGATTTATTAAATCAAGGAAAATCTATACTATTATTTGCGAAGTGTTTTTTCGTAATGGAGCTTCCACGTTAAAAGTTGGAGTGGTTAATATCGTTTATACCCTTAATGAATAAATTATATGAATTAATTAAATATAAAAACGAATTTAAATTTATTTAATTAGATAGTTATAATTCAAATATAAAAACGAATTTAAATTTATTTAATTAGATAGTTATTTTAAATAATAACAATAAGAATTATCCAAAATCTAAAAATATATTTTATTTTTAAAATATAATTCCTATATATATGTATTGTTATCCGAAAACTATCTTTGGATAAATTTAAAAATTCAAAAGCAGAAAACAAACAATTACATATTAATTAATTAAAACTAGGTGTTTCGCCCGTATTTGCGGGCATAATTCTATTATAAATATTTATTAGTTGATGTTTCATTAATTTAAAAATCAGCATAATAAGTTATTATTTGTGTTTTCAAAAAGTAAAAATCAAACATCAAATAATTATCAATGACAAAACTCAAACATCAAAAATATTTAAAAATATATATTTCAATAACTATTTTTCTTGATTTATATTTAATTGTAATATTTATATCTTAATTTTAAATTTTATAATAGAAAAACATATTTTCAAAGTAACAATATAATGCATAAGTTAGTTATTTTCTAAAAATATAATATGATAAAAATTAATTATATAATAATAATATAGGATTATATAAATTATGACATATAATTACCTAAAATCATGGAAAAGTTAATGAAACAACAAATTCACTTCTTAAATAATGCTTCTTGAGTGATGATTTATATTTAATTAATAATAGAAAATTTTCGATTTTATTTTAAATTATATAATATAAAAATATATTTTTAAGATAACAATATCATACATGAGAATTATCTTATTTTCTAGAAGTATAATATTATTAGTGTAAATTCATTTTAATTATAGAATACTACAATTTCTTATATCTTAAATTTAACTTTCTAATAGAAAAATATATTTTCAAGACAACAACTTAATACACAATAAATATCTTATTTTCTTGGAATCTGATACTATTAATATAATTTGTAAAATATATAATAAATTCTATTTAAAATTCTATAAATTATTATAAATTATCAAAATTACCTAAGATCATGAAAAATATGACAAATCATCAAACATTAAATTCACTTCTTAAATAATTTTATAGATTTTTTAAACGTTAGTTTTAAATTTTATAATAGAAAAATATTCTTTCAAGATAACAACATAATACATAAGAATTAAATTATTTTCTAAAATATCATATTATTAATATAAATTAGTTTTAATTATATAATCAATAATAATAAAAATTATAAAATTCTGACAAATGATCAAAATTACATAGGATCATGGAGATAAATCAACAAATTCACTTTTCAAATCATTGTTTTGATGATTTATATTTAATTAATAATAATATAATTTTATATCTGAAGTTTAAGTTTTATAATAGGAAAATATCTTTTCAACATAACAATATAATCCATAATAATTATCTTATTTTAGAAAATATTAAATTATTAAATATTAATTTGTTTTAGTTATATTTAAATAATAAATAAATTATTACTATAAATTTGTTTTAGATAAATATAATAGTTTTATATCTTAATTTAAAATTTAATATTTATATATAAAATATATTTCAAGATAATAACATAATTCACAAGAATTATCTTATTTACTAAAATTATAATATGATATATTCATATAAATTCATTTTATTTATAAATAAATTATATATAAATATTAAAATATGGTAAATAAACAAAATTACCTAAACTTGTGGAGAACATGACAACTAAGCAAATTTACTTCTTAAATAATAGTATAGATAAAAATATATTTCAAGATAATAACATAATTCACAAGAATTATTTTATTTACTAAAATTATAATATGATATATTCATATAAATTCGTTTTATTTATAAATAAATTATATATAAATATTAAAATATGGTAAATAAACAAAATTACCTAAACTTGTGGAGAACATGACAACTAAGCAAATTTACTTCTTAAATAATATTATAGATTCTTAATTTTATATAAGTGAAAAGATAATATTTACTAACAAATAATTATAAAAGGCTTAAATCCGCATGGCATGCAAAACACCTAGCTCCCACGTTAAAAGTTGGAGCGGTTCATATCTATAATACCCTTAATGAATAAAATATAATAATTTCATACAAAATAAAAACGAATTTAAAAACTATTTGATTAGATAAGTAATTAAAATTAATAATAATCATAAAAATTATCCAAAATATAAATAATATGTATTTTAATAAGATAATTCCTATATATATTGTGTTGTTATCTAAAAATATATATATTTTAATAAAAACTATAAAATACATAATTAAATATTAATCAAGTAAACATCTTAATTTTATATAATTAAAAAGAAAAATATTATTTTATTTTAAGATTTATTTTTAATAGCGAACATAATGTACAAAGAAATATATGTAAGAATGTTTAAATGAAAATATAAATATTATTGGTTTAAAAAAAATAAAACATAAATAATACTTTATCATTATAATCTTTCAATTAGTAAAAAATGTATTAATAAAATAATTATAAAATATTTAGGCCCGCAAGTGCGGGTAAAACACCTAGTTAGATTGTATGATATAGAAAAAAACCATAATTCACGGCATAGCTATTTTACCTAATATTTCTATACACACTATTAACTTTATAAATTAATACTATACTAGGTGTTTTGCCCGCACATGCGGGCATAATTTTCGTACAATTTATTATTAGTCTATATTTTATTAATTCAAACCAATATATAAGTTATAATTTATGTTTTAAAATTAATTATAAATGACAACACTCACATAATAAAATATTTTTAAGAAGTATATTTTAACAAATGTGATGTTTTAATTTATTTTAATTATAATTTTTTCTATCATAATTTTTTTATTTTTATAATAAAAATATATTTTCAGGATAACAATATAATACATAAGAAGTATCTTATTTTCTCAAAAAATAATTTTTATTTTTTAAAATATATTATTATTAGTATACATTCGTGTTATTATTTAATAATTTGTATATGAATTATTAAAATATGATAAATAAGAAAAATATAAAACCATGGAGATGTTGATAAATCAGCATTGCTTTCTTTATATTTAACTATTAATATTTTAACTTAATTTTTAATTTCTATGATAAAAATATATTTTAATGATACAAATATAATACATAAGAATTGTCTTATTATCTTAAAGTATAATATTATTAATAGAAATTCGTTTGATTATATGATAAATTATTCATAAAATTATTAAAATATAACAAAGAGGCAAAATTACAAAAATTATGGAGAAGTTACAAATCAGTCAGTTAATTCAATTGAATTTTATAATAGAAAAATATATAATTTAATACAAAACAATCAACATATTTTCTAAAATATAATATTATTAATATAAATTCGTTTTTATTATATAATAAATAGTAGATGAAATTATTTAAATAAGGTAAATAAACAAATTTACCTAAAATCAAGGAGAAGTTGACAAGTAAGCAAATTTAATTATTGTTTAATACAAAACAATCAACATATTTTCTAAAATATAATATTATTAATAAAAATTCGTTTTTATTAAATAATAAATTATATATGAAATTATTTAAATAAGGTAAATAAAGAAAATTACCTAAAATCAATGAGAAGTTGACAACTAAGCAAATTTAATTCTTAAATAATAGTATAGATTACCCCTTTTTGGTTTTGCAGGATGGTTCTGGAGCAGCTAAGGCCTTCTCAAGGGTTAGATGTGTACTAAAAGGATTCGATTTCAAGACATACATCTTCTTCTTCACCATCATCCCAATCTTCATCCTCGGAGTTTACTTACTTCTTGAGACCTCTCTGGGAATCACCACCAAAGCCCTTTCAAACACTCCCCCATTACTACCATTCCAACACCTCCATGGAAACGCTATGCAGCCTCCACGGGTGGAAACACCGCGACTCTCCAAGACGCGTCTTTGACGCTGTCCTTTTCAGCAACGAAGTAGACATGCTAACCATCCGTTGGAAGGAACTCTACCCTTATGTAACACAGTTTGTTATTCTTGAATCTAACTCTACTTTCACCGGTTTACCTAAACCGTTGGTTTTCGCTACGAACCGAGAGAAGCTCTTTGACTTTGTGGAGCCGAGGTTGACTTATGGGAACATAGGAGGGAGATTCAAGAGAGGTGTGAACCCTTTTGTGGAGGAAGCTTACCAGAGGTTAGCATTGGATCAGTTAATAAGACTCGCTGGGATTCAAGAAGATGATCTTTTGATAATGTCTGATGTTGATGAGATTCCCAGTGCTCATACCATTAACCTCCTTAGATGGTGTGATGGTTACCCACCGGTTCTTCATCTTCAGCTCAAAAACTACTTATACTCTTTTGAGTATTTCGTTGATAACAAAAGCTGGAGAGCTTCGATTCATCGGTACAAGCCCGAGAAGACACGGTACGCTCATTTCCGACAAGGGGACACTCTTTTAGCAGACTCTGGTTGGCATTGCAGTTTCTGTTTCAGACACATCAGCGAGTTTGTGTTCAAGATGAAAGCGTATAGTCACAATGATAGAG
>CAKOAT010298488.1:18822-135936 GCA_932364175.1 Eruca vesicaria subsp. sativa
TCTTTTCTATCTCTATCTATCTTTACTTCAAAACTCTTTTCATACTTTTTTTTTTGTCTGTACAATCTATTAGTGAGTGTCTTTACATTATCCTCAGATTCTTTGTAATCTTTATTCTTAACAAATTCTTAAATTTCAGTGACAAAAAAAAAAAAAAAAAAATTCTTAAATTGATCTCCTCTTGATCCTTACTTTTCTAACTTTTAGATAATAGAACTTCATTCCCCAGCTGTCAGCAAACTAGAGTTTTAATGGTTTAGAAAAAAAACTGAAATTTAGACATAAATAAAAATAATAAATTTTTATATTTTGAGATATTGGTCCAGTAGCATCAAAGGTGCTCTTTATACAGTATAAAGAAAACTTAATAATTAACCCATATGCTTGAAACTGTAGTCATTTAGTGATAAATGACTTGGACTACACACAACGAAAATGTTGAAACTTGTTTTCAAATCTCTTCCAATAAGGGTGTTGAAGTTTTGAGTAAACCTATGTAGCATCAACATGCGTTGATAAGTTTAAGGGTGTTGAAGTTTTGAGTAAACTATCAACATGTGTTGATAAGTTTTAACAGCTGAATTTTTTCTTTTTTTTGTGTGGGACAGTTTTGCCACATGACATTATTGGATTGGAAGAAATTATTAGACATATTTTTTCATGCTCTATAGATAGGGACTACTTTCATTTCATTTGGATATAGAAAAATATTTTTATTTTTTCAGTATAATCAATTATTGTAATGTTTTAAACTTTTAAAAATTGATTTCAGTTTTTTTAATAATAATAAATTAGTATTATTATTAAGTTAAATACAATAAAAAACAAAAAAAAACATGATTTAAAAATGGTATGGTAGGGTAAGATGTTGAATTTTTTAAAACAAATTATTGTAGAGGTAAAAAATGAAGTGGATGTTGAAAGTGTACACTCGCTAGTGTACACTCAGTACTGGCTGTACACGTACTAGTGTACACTCGCTAATGTACACTATGTACTGCATGTACACGCGTTAGTGTACACTCAGTACTATACACTTAGTGTACACTCGCTATTTATATGTTATTTTAGTTTTTAATTTAATTATTAATATGTAATTATAATATTGTAGGAAAAATAAATAATATGAATTAAAAATTGTGGGGTAGAGTGTTGAATTTTGTAAAACAAATTATTGTAGAAATTTAGAATGAAATGAGTGTTAAATAAATTAGATGGAAGAAAGAGAATATGATGTGGAATATTAAAATGAAAAAAATAAAAGTGTTAAAAGTAGAGAGGGTATTGAAACTATTGTACATACAGTGAAACCTCTGTAAATTAATAATGTTGGGACTACACCAAAATTTTATTTTTTTATTAGTTTATAGAGATATTAATTTATAGATATACTAATTGAACCAAAAACTTAATTTGTGACTATAAAATTATATTAATTTATAGAGATATTTAGTGTATATTAATTTATCGAGTATTAATTTATAGAGGTTATACTGTAGTTTTATAGGAAGGAAAGTCATTTCCGATACCCAAACTCAGTGAAAAGATCACCTGGTGATTACATTGGACTTGCTACTCTATCTATTTACATTCCTCTGCTTATGCCTCACTACAAGAAAAATGCGTTTTAATAGCGGACGAGGATAGCATTTTTTACGTTTGTGCTATGATTGATATACCCGTGTTTTTAAGATAACGTTTGTATTTTCAGAAACGTTATGATAGAGTGGTATACTTAAAAACGCTATGGAAACTTAGGATTTAATTGCAAAACTAACTAAAACGCTATGTTTGGATCTTTGAATCTTTAAACCCTAAACTAACTTTTAAACCCTAAACTTTAACAAACAAACTCTAAATTCTAATATTATTTAAAAATTAACTTCAATTTTAACTTCAAACCCTAATATCCAACACTTATCTATAACTTTTTGTATTTTTAAAACTTTAACCTCATACCATGTATCTAACACACGAAACCCTTTACCTAAACCACATACCACATACTTCAAACGATATAACCCATCCTTTTTTTTAAAATTGAATCTCTTACATTTTTTAATCTATATCCTAACATTATATCATGTTTAAAGCATAAAGCTCAAATTTCTTTTTCAAACTTGAATTTCAGTTATTATCCTAAAACCTTTTGATTCTATATTTCAAACTCTAAACTCTATAATAAAAACACTAAAACGTTCATTTTTACATCTTTTACCTGAAAAATAAATAAAATAAAATACTAACTAAATTTCTTAAAATATTATCGAAAAGATAATATGATATAGCAAAAAAAGATAGAAAATAATGAAAAACACTCATTGGCTATTGAAAATTGGTGGGGATAAGCAACAGTTAATCTCCACCGTTGGTAAACCTTAATCTTGGTGATGAGCTCTCCTCTCATTGGCTAATAAAGAAGGGCAAAGATCACCCCTGGTTAGATCACAACCATTGACTAAGAATCATCCAACGGATGTAGTTAAACTTTTTTTTGTATTTCTTATTTCTTTTCTCCTTTGTCTCTTCTCCGCCTCCTTCTCCTATTCTCCGCCTCCTTCTCCTCTTCTCTTTCCTTTGCAAGTCTCTCACAGTTCCAGAACTTATCTCTCTCACTTTTTGTATCGTAAACGAGTGATTCTTACATTGTCATGCATCTCTTATGCTTTAGTATATTTGGTCTGTAAATCTAAGATGTGAGAGAAGAAGAAGAGTCAGAGAAGAAAACAAGATTCGTCGGAGAAGACTAGTTTTTCTAGCCGCTTCTCAGATCCATATTCGCCGGTATTTCTCTTCATCGTACTACTACCACCGTCACCACACTGGTCACCTCTGTCTCTCTCTCTCTCTCTCTCTCTCTCTCTCTCTCTCTCTCTCTCTCTCTCTCTCTCTCTCTCTCTCTCTCTCTCTCTCTCTCTCTCTCTCTCTCTCTCTCTCTCTCTCTCTCTCTCTCTCTCTCTCTNGTGGTGACGAATGGAAGAGGACGACAAGGACTCCACGGCGGCTCTTGTGATGTGGAAGACGATGACGGCTAGCATTTTTGCTTCTAGGTTTTAGATTAGGGTTTGGTTTAGATATAAACCGGTTTAAGTTTAAACCAATATTACTTTGTAAACCGATTTTATAATAAATCAAATTATTGTTTATTTGATTTGTGATTTTAATTTTTAATTTTTTTTTATTTAATTTTTTTTCTGTAATAACAAAAAATAAACGCTATTGAAGAATATTAAATTGCAAATAAAAAAGCGCTATCGATTCCAAAGAAAAGATAGCATCGCGAAAAAGTGTTATCTAATGTGTCATACCTACTATGACGGGCGATGATACAGCGTTCCTTAAACCGCTGTTAAATCGTTAGATAACGTTTTTCGTCCGCTAATAAAGCTCATTTTTCTTGTAGTGCCTTCCTTATTATTCCTTTAACTAAACATCTTAGTAACGCTTCAGATCCATTCCAGGCAATTCATTAAGCTGTCCTCAGAAGCAAACTGCAAAAATCCGCAAAAATGAATAACTTGTCTGTCAAGTTTCTCAACAGTTTTTTTAAGTATGCAAACAAGTGTTCTTTATAGATCTTACGGAACGAATATCAGGGAGAGACCCTAAATCAGCATTCTCCAAATCTGATACCATGCAGTTTCCATAACTCATATTGAAATCTAAGTAATTAGGGTTCTTCTCTACAAGGGACGACGATGAACATTCATCGTTCATGTACACTAACTCTTTTGCCACTTGAGCTATTACGTGCGAACCAATAGAAGTTCGCTGATTTAACCAGAAAACATAAAGAAACCATTATTATAGTGCATGAAATAACGTCATAACTTGCAGAAAAAGAAACTAGTTAACTAAACCTGTTGTTGCTGATACATGATCTTGGAAACAACGTATTCACCAGTCTCTTCTTCTTCTCTTCCCAAGTGATACTGGTGCATAACCCATTTAGATTTCTCAGGTTTTAATCCCTTCTTGGCGCTCTTGTAGAGCACCATGAACTTCTTGCAACCCTTCTGGACTCCATTAATCATCACGGGTTTGGTTTTACCGGACTTGCGCCAACGTAAGGATGCGTCTTCCAGACCAGACGGTGTGATCCATCTCCTCTTTCTCTCCCCCTTGGGATATGCATGCACCGTCTTGTTAAAGAAGAAGGCACTAGTTCCATCCTTATTCACACCTGCAAAAACAAATGACTCAAGGCCAACTCCAGAGACACTAATCACTAAAATTAGTGTAGTTTCATTTCCGATAAGACACTAGAAATAACTAGGGCTGGACACGGGGCAAGTACTCGAAGTTTTTTCTATACTTATAACTCGACTTGCCCCGTTCGAGTATTAAAAAATTTGCCTTGTACTTATACTTGCTAATACCAAGTACTTGATTAAGCAAGTACTTGTTAATATATGAGATACTTGCAAGTAACTTGATGTACTTGTACTTGTTTATCTAATTTTTTTTTTGTATTTAAATTATTAAAATAGAAATTTAATTCCCATGATTTTAAAATTAGGTGATTGTCTTTATTTATAGTAAAAGAATTTGTTTGATTTTTATGTTACAATAAATGTGAGATAATATAACAGAGAATTTGATGAAAGAAAAGAGAGAATTATATGATTTCATATGTTTGATATATTATATAAGTATTAAACTAAGTGACATAACAATGTAAATGTTATAAAAAATTTTGAAAGTCAAGTACGAGTCAAAACGAGTCAAGTAGCTATAATAAATTTAATACTTGTTACTTGGTTTAGACTTGTAAGTAATGAATTTTTTTAACTCGTTATTTGTCTTGATTATGACAAGTACTTGTGTTTACGGGGCAAATACAGACGGGTAACGAGTTTAAGGCGGATAACGGGTATTTGTGCCCAGCCCTAGAAATAACATCATCTCATTAAAATTGGTGTTTTGCGAATAGTGTTGTACCAGATTCATCATACCAAATATTAAAATAATATATTTTATTATTTAGTTTAATTGTAAATAAATTATTATTATTTAATTAGTTTTAAGTTATAGTTAGAATAAATATATAAACGATCATACTATTTTCATTTTTTACGTTATTAAACAAAAAATATTATTTTTTATATTTTAATTAATCATATTACTATGCAGTGTTATCAATTACAAGAAATTGTAACAAGATATAAATCATTTTAAGTACTTTTCATTTTAAATGTATAAGTTTTTAAATTTCAACTAATATTTTACATAATATCTATTAAATTTATAAATATTTTTAAAAATAATTAGTAAAACATAAAATTATCAGATTTTACATAAATCTAAATGTGAAAAAATATAATTAGTCAATTACAAATAATTAAGATATTAAAATAATTAAAATAAAAAATATAATAGTGTTTTGATGAAAAATAAAGTTGAACACCAAACACCAACTCGTGTTATAGTCTTATAGATGGGGTAGCCTCTTACTAATGATTAAAAACTCGAAACATCAAATCAACAGAGGATAAGTGTTACCTGGAAGGTTCTGGGGGTGAGTGTAGTTGATATCATCTACTGAGCAGATAAAGTCTTGGATAAAAGGATTTGGTTTCGAGCCATCAATCCCACACTTAGCTTCCAAATGTTCGATCACTTCCTCATCAGTTGGCTCGAACTTCACACCTTGAGGAAGGCCTGGCCATGGAGTCAGTACCTGATCAAAAACCAAAACCAAGAACGCAAATATTCACATCATACATGTGACCATTAACGTGAAATCATTAGAGAGTTTGTAAATAGTTCTTTCACATTTCTGTTGTCGTTCCGGTAACCGCAATTGGGACAGTTTATATATGCTGGGTAGTCTTCAATCTGTAGATCTGATGACGCATACACATTTTTTACATTCTTCACAATCCATGGACCATCCACAATCCAAGTCCTGCCAAGAGTTTTCATTATTTTAGCGACAAGAGCAAATCCATAAAAGGTTAGTAACATGTTTATGGACTATGGTAACTAGACTCATTCATCTCTTGTCGGAAACAAGACAGAAGAGCTTTCATGAATCATTCAATCTACAATAGCATCTCCAACACTCTCCTATATTTGCCTCTATAATAACATTTAGAGGTAAAATCACTCTAACCTATCTTTATTTCCACTTCTAAAATAGAAATTGTTATTTTTTCCTCTATTTATAGAGGAAAATTAGAGTTTCTCTATAATTTATTCTATATTCGAAGATTTTTATTTTAGAGAAATACAATGGAGCAAAATCCATCTCTATTATAGAGTTTTTCTATTTTAGAAGTAAAAATAAGAAAAATACATTGGAGATGGTATTAAACTGAAACAGAGGAAAAAATACAAGAATGCCCAGAACAGAACAAGAGGAGCTGAAAATTTGCATGTTTAATCACAAACCCGATAAAAAAAAGTTCAATCTTTCGAGGCTTTGAACAAAGATAAGACTTGCTGACAAAAAAAAAAAAGAACAAAGATAAGACTTTTCTGAGTTTTAAGAGAAGAAACTTAAATAGCATTATCACAATCGTAGATATAGTCACTGGAATCAGCTTAGGGTTAAGAAAAGAAACCGTATCAGCAAAAGATCTGTTTCTTAGCAGATCTTTGCATTGGTGTTTTACAGGTTTCTAGCTTACCTGTCCATCGCTGGTGAATTAGAGAGTGAGAAAGAGCTTTTTCCACTAGGCTAAGTTATATGGTTTGAAGACCAGAGAGAAAAGACTTTGGACAGAGAGAGAGAGAGAAGAAGTATATACGTGTGTCGATGAGCGGGAAGTAGACTTATTAAAAAAAAAAATTACATCAAAAACAGTAGACTTAATTAAGAAGTTCGTTTACCCCCGAACCTGAAAGCTTCTCATGAACACAATTAGAGAACGTTAGGTTCAGATATCTGGCTCGGATAACGAACCTGACTTTGATGGAAATTCGTGGTTTACGTAGGGCCAGGCAGGCTACCTTGTTCACCAAGCTCCTAAAACTTACGATAATTTCTAGCTGTAGTGTATTTCCTCCTACACATTCGGACAAAGGGTAGTGTACCCATCATCTAAAATGGCAAAAAAACAGAAAAACAAAAATACAACCAGTTATATCTAATTCTTCTAATTTATTATGTTAATTTTATTTTAAAAAATTGTTTAAAAACCCAATAAACTTTCGTATAATAATAAATTTAGATAAAATAATCACATCATTTTATTTCATATTAAACTATGATATTGTTCTTAATCCTAATTCATCTTAATTGTTATTTGAATAAGTCAAAGTTCTATATGGATCCAAGTGAGGATATTTTTGTTTTAAATATATATTAAAATATTGTACTTAAATAACATATAATAATAAATTTAGATAAAATGATCACATCATCTTATATCAAATCTAATTATGATGTTGTTCCTAACCCTGGTTCACCTTAATTGTTACTGGAATAAGTCAAAGTTCTGTCTTGTTCTGCGTAAGGATAATTTTTCCTGCATATTAAAATTTTATATAAAAACAATAATCATTACCAAAAATGTCCAATATAATAAATGAAAAGAAACTTGTCACAAATCATCTATCATAAATGAAAAGAAACTTGTCACAATGTACATCTAGCCATTTTCGATTTTATATGAATAGTTCCAGTAAGTAGTGTTACACGTGGTAGACACCAACAAGTGTCGTTGTAGTATAGTGGTAAGTATTCCCGCCTGTCACGCGGGTGACCCGGGTTCGATCACCGGCAACGGCGATATTTTTATTTTTTATCGAATACACTTGGGCTTCTTTTGAAAATTAAATTCACGGACCAATCTTTCAGAGCCCATGTTGTTCTCGTGAGTCTCATGGACCTATCTTTTAGAGCCCCATGTTGTTCTCGAGAATCTCAATTTTTATCATATTTTACTGAAAAAGGTGCAATGTCCTTGCATATATTTTTTAAGCATCATCACTTTTTGTCAATGTGCGTATGGAATATTACATGGAATCGGAACGAACGAACGAACGAACACTAAGGAACCACCCAAAAAAAAAAAAGAATCAAGAAGACTACAATCACCGTGAAAAATTTACTTGATAAAGTGGTGAGATTAAACGTTTCATCAGCTTAAAGACGACCACCAATGCCCTCCAATGATATTAGAAATAAGAACCTTGAGTACTAAGACGATTCAGAGCATTTGAAGAAGAGAAATGTTTTATGAAGAAGACAAATTTCAATTTTAAAGACTGATGTTTCTGGGGGTAAAGCCATACACACACTGATGAGTCTCTGACAGTCACAGAGAAGGCAACGTTACATAAATACTACACATTTGCCTATCCCTCTCTCTCTGTCAGTCAGAAACTCATTATCATAGATTTGATTGGACATTTATTACTGCTTTATCTATCAGTCATGAAGACATTAAATATAAGACTGATGATTTTTTCAGGTATGTTTATATATATTTTTTTGTATTGATTGATGAATATCAGTGATCCCCGTAAAGAACCTTACGTGGATCAAGCTGACCACTGCAGTAGCTTGATGAGACGATAGAGAGTTCTTGCCTGCCTCTCCACTCTTCACATGGTTTCAACAAGATTGGAGTATCTATAGCACCAGAGTCTACACATAGCATTGTTGTGTAATCCTCATCTCCCATATCAGCTATACTCTTTGCCTTCTTGTCCCATGGGTTCCACACAACTGCTCACACCAAACATCACATCAATTCATTAATTACAAAGCTTCACAAAACATGTTTTTAAGCTTATATATGCACCTGCATTTGGCATGCCTTCCTTACGCAACTCGATAGTTCTCTTCCTCTCATGATCTATGATTGCAATCTTTGTTGGAGTGTTCAAGTACACTCTATCAATCTGCAAGTAAAGGCAGAGAGTAGGTTGAGATTCTGTTTGTTTTTAAAGTCGTTAGAGATGGATAATCAAAGGAAAGATTCGATCACCTACCTCACCGTCAAAGGTAATTGCATCTGCCTGCTCGGTGAATCTTTCTTTACGCATCAAGTTGTCAAGATAATCAAGTGTCTCCAAACCTTCAACCCTAACTTCACTGCAAAAATGTGATTTAAGATTACTAATGATGCTTTTAAATGAGTCCACATATAAAACAGAGGAAAAGTGACACTACCTTATGTCAGATACATATAAGTAGTTACGAAGTGCAAACATAAAGGAGAACGCCTTGGGGTCAGTGTTCCTCACACGCGGGATTATAGTAAGCTTGCCAGGACTAATAGTTATGCGAACACGAAGCTCAAAGCTGCAACAAAAGAATTGTATATTATAAGCCAAGAGATGATGAAATGGAGAGATAGAAATATCAGATGTACAAGAAACCTATGAGGCCATATTTTCAAATCATCTTCAGTAGACTTCAGCACTAAATCAACAGTTGATTGTTGGTTAGCTGGAGGAAGTGGCGAAGGATCATTATCAAACGACCAGAACCTGTTCCTTGCAAATCCATGTCTCTCAAGTGCACCGAGGTTCCCAAACTGTGGAAAACAGATAGGTATACCTCCCCTTATCGCCTTAGGTGGCTTCATTTGCGCCTAAACGAAACAAAGTTAACAACTAAGACATAGACTCATTCTTCTTCTTCTTCTTCTTCTCTAAAAGAATAATTTTAAATATTATCTGATACATAGCTGGAGAAAGAAAGCTGGCTAAGAAGAAGAATACATTCACATTTCCATCTCTATCAAACATACTAAGAAAGTAAAGATATTAAACGCTGCCAAGATTGATCAAAGCTAAGATGACTGAGTTTGGAGTATTGTTACCTTGGTGCTCATATAGAGCAACTGCTCTTTCCTTTCATTCTTCCAAGAAACAACTTGTCCTCCATATAGACTCACCTGCAAAAAACCATTCCCACCCAAAAATTAAATAAAAAAGAGATAAAAAAAGAGAAGATGTAAGTAACCACACAACCTCTTCTTTACTGAGACTGCATAATAAAGCATTTCTAGTCCAGACAAGATATTATCATTAACAAAGTTAACATCATAAAAATTAAGGACAGTCTCAAATAAATTAAAAAAAAAAGAAAAGAACCTCAGCAGAAGAAGAACCGCTAGGATCGGTCAAAAGAACACGAGAGGAACCGTCACGAGCGTTGAAAACATTCAAAGGCATCGACTTTGGTCTTAACAACAACCTCGATCTTATTCCCCTCACCAATTGCCCTCTCTTCCACTCCAGCTTCTCATAAATAAAATAAAATAAAAATTCAGATGCATGCATCAAAATAAAATAAAAACGATGATTTTTATATAACATCAACCATATATGATCAAATACTAAATCATGATTCGTAACAACACATATATATATAAATAAAACTGGGAATATAAAATTAGAGAAATCAAAAATTGATTGATAGATGGAGAGATCAAGAGTGATAGATAGAGACTGTTGATGCGTTATTAAATGCTGACCTTGAATTGTTTCGAGGATGGCTGTGTTTTTGATTCTCAGAAATGTTGTTTCAGTGTGGGGAAGGGAACTTAACGAAGAAGAAGAGAGGAGAGCCTGTGCGCATTTGTAGTTGTTGTTTCTCTTTGTAACTGCGTAAGCTTTTTGATGTTGACACGTGTCCTTTTCTTATTTGTTTTTTTTTTCTATTGGAAAACGATTTTTTTTTTTTTAATGTTATTAATTTTTATGTATTTTCTCCCTAATTAAGTCTTTTTATTTTGTTGATAATTAATGAGAATCCACTTTAACAAAGTCATTTTACAGAAAATATAATAGTAAAATATCTTTCAAACAATATAACTAATAAATTATATTTTATCCAAGAAGATGTTAATTTTGAAACTTTTTATTTGTTTCACTAAAATATTAATTTTATGTTTTAAATCTAATTTTATAGCTCATTTATGTCATATCCATCCATATTAATTAAAACAATCACAACATATCATAATTTTGTGGGAGTAGATTATTTATTAAAATTGAATTAGTTTTGTAGATTTTTATTATTAAAATGTTTGAAAACCATAATTATCATTTTTGTGGAACGGAAGGAATCCTAAATAATTACACTTGTCTTAATATAACTAGCAGTGATTTATGATACATTAATAACACATATATCTTCATTGTATCTAGTTAGGGAAGATCACTCATATTTTAATATGATGACTGATCATTAAATTATGGTAAATCTCTATAAATCTCTTAAATAAATTCTTTTAAGTTTTTATCACAAAAATTTATTTTAAAAATTAAAATGATCTAAATAATATTTTTATTATAAAAATTAAATTATTTTTTATTTGAAATATTATCTTTAAATCTCCACTACTCATCTCTAAACAAAAAAAAAAATCTAGAATTAGTTAACCCAAAAGATATAAATATTTATTTAATTATTTTGATAAAACATTTAATATATTTTGGTAACTTTTATTTTTAAAATCTATATTTGTGACAAAAAATCTTTTAGCTTTATCCCAAAGAATTTTTCTTAAATTGTCCACCAATCTCTTTTAAAAATCTTTGGTCATCTCTTTTAAAAAATCTTTTAGCTTTATTATTAGCACACAAAATAATATTCCTTTCCTTTTCTGACGTCATATTCCCTTCCAACAGTAATTAAGAGAAACATTATAGTTAGTTTTACAGCTTTCACTCCCCACCCTATTTTATAAAGTTTCATTTTGTAAATCAAATTAGAGCTTTATCCGATCAAATTAACAATAACTAAAATTCTGACAAAGACTAGGAATAATTTTTTAGAGCACTCGCAATTGTGTTACCCTTTAGAGTCTTTACTTTTTAATTTTTTATTTATTATTATTTTTAGATAAAAATAAAATAATTACCAACCAATCGTATGCCGACATGTGTTGTGGAGACCCGCAAATAGTGCAAGAATTCGTTAAGAAAAAATCCTTATTTAAAGATTTTAAGGATTAATTCTTAGTTTTTTTTTGGATTCACTAATTATTTAATTATTTTTTCCTTCAGAATTCTTTTTAAGGATCACATTGGGGGTGGTCTTATAAACTATTTCTTATATTTTGGAAATATTTTATGGAGCTTCAAAAATCCAATTAAAAGCTATAAAGCATTATTTTCATGCATTGCACATCTTAAATATAGTTTTTGTATGTCACTCAGTTTAATATGAAATGAAAGAAGTTGTTTAATTAGTTACAAGAACAAAATGAGCTTCTAGTTGTCAAATAAAACCTAAGTAAGCTTTAAAACCTAAAATTTAAGGTGCTAAGAGTTGATATGCTATTGCATGCCTCTTATATCGGAAGTCAAAACCATGTTCGGATGATGCTTGAATTCCACTTTGAATCACGCCGAGTTTGGTGCCAATGCTTTGTCACAAATCTAACACTATTGCCTGCCAAGCGATACTTTAGTCTTTACGTAAAAGTACGTTTTACAAAGGAAGCATCGAAAGAGGAAATTAAAGGAAGCCGAATGATCAGTATCAATCACTTTTGTTGAAGACATACCATAGCTATTAACTATGTTATATTAATAGTCACATCAATATACAAAGAAAACAAATTTAGTTAATATAAATTACAAAAGTATGCAATGAATCAACTGCTTTTGTATCACGCTACATTATATTACGTAAGGGAGAAAAATAAATAAAATGAGATCTAGCAATCTTTATGTTAATCTTTTTTTTTTTGTAACTATATGATTCCAAATTGATTGTAAATAAGTAGACGGTTCACATTACATTAATATAGTATTTATCCATTCAACTATACAGAGAATGGTGGGGACTAGAAAATGCGTTCTATATTTTTCTAAAATAAACGAATATTAATTATAAATTAAAAGTAGGAAATAAACCAAAGTAAAATAAAAGGCAACCCGAAAGAGTAGATGCCAAATGCATTGTGTCATCAAGCCAAATGCAGCATGCATTATATGTATCGTTTTATATTATAGGCGTAAGTATATATGATTGTATTATCTACACTTTGTTTTACTGAAGCTGATTTTAAAATATACTCCATCCGTTCCTTAAAGATACATATTCTAGAAAAAAAATTTGTTTCTAAAAGATCCATTTTTTATATTTTCAATGTATGTTTTATTAAATAATTGTAAACTTCAAAAACTTAATTGCACTAATTGATTTTTGATTGGTTTAAAATTATGGAAATAAGATAAATACAAAAAACTATGCAAATTTATTGTGTTTTATTAAAAAGTGTGAAAAAAACTATAATATGGATCTTTTAGGAACAGATGGAGTATTACATATATATCTTTATGAGCAACCAATATCCTAATATTTCAAAAATTACTACATAAAAGATTTTTTTATATATATATTTGAGTTTATGGTTTACAGTTTAAGATTTTAATATTCAAGAGAGGATTTAAAGTTTATGAAATAGGATAATTTAGTGTTTTAGTTGATTAATAAAAAATGTTTTGAGGATTTTTCTCTTTAAATGCTATTTTTTGTGACAGAAGCTAAAAATATTATTTAGGAAATTTATTTGTTCTTACAAGCGTCTAGCAAATCCATTTAGGGAGTTTTATTTCAATAAGGTTGGACGAATGATGGGGCATTACGAGTGAGCTAATGATCCATTTCTTGTACTAGTACCAGTGTGGTTTACCAGCTTTACTACTTTGCTTGGGTTACAAGAAAGGGTTTTAAATCTTCAGTGAGAGATCAAAAGCAATAAGATGGTAACATTTATTCCTAAGAAGAAGATTTTCTTTATGGGAACACAAAGTACATGACTTAAATATATACAACAAGACCATGAATTCAACCACAAGAAACTATGTGCTGAGTTTGGAGATCATATCTTCTACCAACTTCAACATAGTTCCAGGTATCCTCTCCCCTTCTTGATCAATCTCCCTCATAATCTGCTCAACAATCTCAATCTTTGACTGTTTGTCTTTAATAACATATCCAGAACAATCCCTCAGCAAAAGCAACAGCTCTCTAGCCATTTCTTTGGCCCTCCTTGTCCCATCCACACTCACTTGAAGCAGTCCTGGCATCACTCCTTCTCTAAGTATCATTCCTCTGTTTGTCTCTCTATCAAAGCTGCATACACTGAGTAATATCCCCACCGCATGCTCTTTACACTGAGCCGTCCCTTCTTCAATGGCTTCAACCAGAACCTCTATTGCTCCAGTGATGCCTGAAATTGATTCTGGTGAATGGTAAACTATGTTTTCGAGCAATGATGCTGCCTTCTCAGCTAGTTCAGAGGATTTATCACAAGAGTTGATGATTTGAAGCAAAGCGTAGGGTGCTCCTGAAGCTGCAACGAGGGGAACAATCTGTTGGAGAGTTGAGAGGTTGTGTAGTGTTGCTATGCCATCAAGCTTGGCCTGAACCGTTAGTCTATCGAGCCTGATGAGTCCAACTAGTAGCTGAATCAACCTGGCTGATGCTATTTTGATCTTGTTTTTGTTGCAAGAAGAGAGGATCAGAAGAAAGGCCATGGCTAGTTCAACTATCACCATCTTGGTTTCTGACTGGAGAATCTCTAATAACATCTGTACTGCTCCAGCTTTCACAAGTCTCACTTTGTTCCTGTATAAGATCCATAAGCAACAAGCCCATGTTATTATTTTCTATGTTACAAAAAGATATGCATGGTAACACACAAATGACAAAACTAACCTTTCACTGCCAAAGGCAAGGCTGAGTAATGCAGATAGAGAAACTTCTGTTGTGATAGAATCTTGAGATTGTAACATTGAGAGTAAAGGAGAAATGATTTCTCTTTCAGCTATTTTTTGTCTTTGTTTCCTGCTTAGATTACTGAGCTCAATAGCTGCTTGTATTTGAGCCTCTCTGTTACCTCTAAGAAGACTCTCTACCACAATCTCTTCCATTGTAGCAGAGCACTCTTCTTCCTCTCTCTGTAAATTTTTGGTTGATAACTTTACTTGGAAGAAGAGTGAGGGAAGGTATGGTGGTGATTGGTGTAGTAAATATAATAGGGAAGAGAAAAAAACATGGTTAGTATTTGGTTGCTTTAACAAGCAATGTTATGCTTTTTTTGGGTATCTATTGTTTAATGTTGAAGCAAACTCACCAAAAGCTCTCTCTCAGCTTCTTTTTTTTTTTAATATGATATATTAAATTTACATGTATAAGATCTTGAAAACCATATGGGAAAGCAAGTATCTGTTTGAATATTTTGTTCTTGATTGCATGATCTATCCAATGTTGATTCCAGAAGATTGAATCTTTAGCTTCCCTCAAGTAGACGCAAGGTAAAAGTTTATCTACATTAATTATTAGTGTCATTGATCCCTAAGTAATATTATCATTGTTATTTAAGCAATGACAAGGTAAGTTCTTTATATTATGGGCATTTATAATGTGATCATTCACGTTATTATAATCTGATTAACTCTATCTTTGCACTGTTTCACAATATTAGAACTAGATCTTAAACATTGACTAAATAGACATAGTTGATGTGAATGTGTATCTTTCTTGTTTTAAAAGCACAAATTATATAAGATGTAATAATTATGTCAACTTTCTCATTAATGCAAATCAATTGTCTCTAATCTACATAAACTGACACATCATACACATTAAAAGATATTTTAATAAAGAAATTGATGTAAACTGATGAGAACGACCATGATTTTGTAATCTAATAAATAATGACTGTGTGACCCATGCATGAAACGAGTTTTTGAATATGATATCTACATAAACAAAGTGTTTTAACATCTTTATCCTTTTCGTTAGGAGTTAGGACAGAGAATATGATCAAGCTTTCTCTCCGCATTGGTCCCCGCTCCTAATATATGTGTGTAAGAAAAAATGCTTTAATTTTCTTCAGTAAGAAGTATAGAATACAAAAAAAAAATTAGTCTCATGTAGCATTCTTTAAAATATATCGTGTAATATTGCTGACTAAAGTCACATATTATAAATTACGCTAAGTTTGTAAAGAACGTCTACAACTAGAAAGAAACCATGCACTCAAGTCACAATGCGAAACCTGCGATTTATTATTTATAATTTTTTCTTGGAATTTATTAGGTGGATAATATTAGTATTTCTTTAGGTGTACTCATGGATCAGAAAAAGAGATCGAATATGATAAAAACTGGAATTCAGTGTTCTTTTGATTTCCATGATATACGGCGCCTTTGTCTTTAAGAAAATTCTTGTTTCACTTTTTTTTTTTTGTTGTTATTATTACTCATGCGTGGAAACACTAAATAAATTTTTGTATGCTCAGTATATGTAAAATAGCTTCTACAATTATGACACAAAAAAGAAGAATTTCAAAACCATAATAAAGATGCACAAGAGTCTTTTAATACGTTGTGGTTACTGCTCACCAGCAACTTCTAAACCAGGTACAATAACTAAAGTATATATCATTGTTTAATCTGATCGACTAATAATTAATAGTTATCTTATATACATTGTGGTTATTAGTTAGTACTCTGATCTTTCATTATAAGTGTCATTTTGGAGTTTTGTATACGGATTAAAGAAATAATTAAATTTTTATATTTTTTATATAAAAACATAATTATTTATACACCTAACTATATTTTAATCAATAGAAAAACAAATTGCTTAATAAAATTAAAAAAAAATTCTTTGAAAACTATAAACGACATTTATTTTGTAACAATTTTTTTTCTCTATAACGATACTTAATATGAAATGGAGGGAGTAGTAATTACCATAGACCAGGTACAATAACTAAAATATATATCACTGTTCTCTTGTTTTAATCTGATCGCTAATACGAACTAGAGATTTTATCCGGGCTACGCCCGGGGGTTTTTATCTTTAGATATTATATTAAAATTGATTAGAAATAACGCTAGTGTAAAAATTTAAAGTAATATATATTTAAAGTCCTTTAATTATTATTTTTGGAAATTTGAAATGTTAAAACTCAGGGTTTGTTGTGTGTTTTCTTATTTGAAATTATTTATTACTAATTNAACTAGAGATTTTATCCGGGCTACGCCCGGGGGTTTTTATCTTTAGATATTATATTAAAATTGATTAGAAATAACGCTAGTGTAAAAATTTAAAGTAATATATATTTAAAGTCCTTTAATTATTATTTTTGGAAATTTGAAATGTTAAAACTCAGGGTTTGTTGTGTGTTTTCTTATTTGAAATTATTTATTACTAATTAGTAATTTTGATCTAAATAACTTTTTATTTTGAAATGTTGTAATTTTATATAGAATAACTGTTATATTTTCTGTTGATTTATTTTTATGATTATAAAATCATTGAGTTTCCATTTTATTTTTTCATATGTCCAAAAGGAAACTAAATTTATAGGTCTAGTTCGTTAGTTTAATATAGATATAATTAGTTTATTTGCTGACTCGAAAAACCAAGATTCTCTACCAAACTATACCAGTTATAGCGTATAATTTTTTAATAGAGAATAAATATAGTCAACAAAATCCTATCGAACTAAATTTATGAGAAAGCATTACCAATAAAAAATTTAGACAAAAACCAAGTCTAAGAACAAATTTCTTAAGCAACCTACCACCAAAACTTTTACATTTAAATCATCTAAATCAGGCAAGGAATTCAAATTATGAATATGACCTCGTGTCTGAGACTTGGCTATTTTCTTTTCTTATTTTTCTTAACTAATCCAAGCTTCTTTGCCAGATAAGATTTCATGATTGCTGCTTACTCTATTCTTCTAGTGAAAACTGAAAAAACGAAGGTACAAATTTAACATATTCGGGAATCTCTTGTCTCTTTCTCTTCTCATTTTTGGTTTCCCTTCACTTTTGGCTATATAAAAACTGTTAAAGATCAATAAGACTTTGTCTCAAGAAACAAAAACAGCAGTTCTGATCCACATGTGATATGTCTTGGTGAAGACGTGGCTGTTGAAATAGGAGGTCTGATCAAAGAAAAGCTCACGCATGAGCTCGTTTAGTTCACAACTCTGTTCGATTTGATATCTTTGAAAGATTTGAGAGCTCCTTCACCAAGCTTATTATCTATAATCATGGGGTAAAACATCAAGAAATAAAATCACAGTTCCATAAACAAAAAAAAATCCTAATAACAAATCACCGTCAATTTCATTGGTCTTCAGTGCAAAATCTGGTACTCCTTTCTCTGCAGAGTGAAGACATATTAAGTTGTATCATAACCTGATGCTCTGTTGACTTGGTTTATCTTCGGAGCTTCTGATTCCAAGATTATCTGAGTTTTCTTACCATCAGCGATGTTGATATGGGCTTGGTGTTCTCCTATTCAAGTAAGAAAAACAAACTATGAGAAACAAATTGAGCAGGCTTTATAGTGTATCTTCCCGTTCAGCGTATCACGTTCCTCAAACGTCTTGTCAACAGTAATCTTCCCGAGTTCACTACGCATAGTTGTTTGAGCTAACTGCATCACAACCTAGATGGGATTCTCAACGCCATAAGACGCCAAATGTGGATTCAAAATCTGAAAAAAACACAAAACCAAAATCAAACCAAAAACTCAAAATAGATCTGAAAGTAAATCAAATCAAAGATTATCATAACAACCTTAACGTATATAACACCATCGATGGGGATGCTGATGTTATCCTTCATAATCCCAGTCTGGTTCGCAATCGGAATCGCTTCCTCCTTGAGGGTATGAACGTAAGCAATACGATCAGCGCCTTTTAATTTCGTTGAGATGAGATTGCGGGAAGAGACACCGGTTTGGGCGACGGGTTTGACCGGACCGGACGGAACCGCCGCTTCGCCGTTTGATCTATAATCGTGGGGGTAAAACAACTTTTGATGGAATATAACTTCAAAAAAGAGATTTTATAGAGAAGGTAAGATGGGGAAGCGAAAAGAATATATTAATGAGAATCAAGAGTGTACATGAGTGGGGGATAATTGATTGTTCGTAGATTAAAGACTGATGTAACGAGCAAAACGAAGAAGACCAAGTGGAAGGGTCTCTGAATCGATTCTGGTAATCGTGGAAAGGGGAAAGGGACTTCTCATATGGACTATACAGAAACATTTGAAGCCCAAACGGTGAAGAACCAAACAAAATTAAATGGTAACGAAGCCCACTCAAAATCCTAAGGTCTCGTTGACGTGGCCGTTTCTTCAAATCCTATTGGTCTATTAAATTTGAGGACGTGGCATAGCTGAGAGGGGAGAGTATTCCCCTTTTAATATAGTATAGATANACTTCTCATATGGACTATACAGAAACATTTGAAGCCCAAACGGTGAAGAACCAAACAAAATTAAATGGTAACGAAGCCCACTCAAAATCCTAAGGTCTCGTTGACGTGGCCGTTTCTTCAAATCCTATTGGTCTATTAAATTTGAGGACGTGGCATAGCTGAGAGGGGAGAGTATTCCCCTTTTAATATAGTATAGATAACAATTAGAACATCGATGTTACAAATTTTGAGAATATCAATTCTACCGTTGAAATGAGTCAGTGATGAGTGAACCACCACAACAAAACAAACACTAGTCACTACTAAGGAAACAAACAAGTTCTTAGAGTAGATTCTAAAAGGAAGTTAAGAAACTGTTTTTTAACTTAACTAAAAAAAAATTAAAAACCAAATCTTAAAATTTTTATTTAAAAACTAGTTTCTTAACTTCCATTAGTAACTCATCTTAAAAATTCGTCTTATTAAGTTAACACTAGATTTTGACCCGCGCTTGAAAGCGCATAACTTTTTATGATTAAAAATTTATATAATTAGGTTTTGTCTTAATTTAAAGAATGTTTTAGTATAAAATCAGTTCACGAAAATTTGTGGTGATGATTGTTTTTTATTAGTTTTTAGTTTCATTTTTTTATTTTTAGATTTTGTTTTAGATTTTGGTTTTTGGTTTTTAGTTTTTAAGTTTCTACTTTTGATTTTCAGCTTTTGGTTTGTGCTTTTAATTTTTAGACCTGTTGAGTTAGTTTGAACTGATTTTACCAACAAACAAATCATAAATAATCGAACATCTAATTTAAAGATGACAAAAAAAATTTGCAATAATTTATTTTGTAAACAAACAAAAGCAAAAAAAAAAATTGTGTTTCAATCTTTTGGTTTTTAGATTTGGTTTTTGGTTTTGCTTTACATTTTTTAATCAGTAAATTATTTAAGAAAAATAAAACAATAAATTATTTAAAAGTTACCATTGAAATTTATCAAAATAAAGTGATTTTTATTTAAAATAAAAAATACATTAACATGTTTTAAAGTACATGATTTAAATAAATAATTAATAATAGATATTTTTGTTTTGTTAAAAATATTAAATACCTTTTGGGCCTAAAAGTAATAATTGATTTTTGATCTATTAAGGTGGAAAGTTTATCCAATTTTTTGGAGTTTTTCCTTAATACTAAGCCCAAAAACTAAACTATATAATTTGTTCTAAAAACAAAAGTAAGCCCAAGACTATATCCCATAAATAATCATCGATTTAATTTAAGTAATGCAGTTTAATTAATTATATGGCTTGTGTTAAATATTTGTAACATTCTAGAAATGATCTAAATTTAAATAACAACTTGTATCGGTAGATAAAAAGAATCTATTTTAATATAGTAGATTTCGTAGTAAATATTTATAGACGAACGTTAACATTTCTTAGTAAACATTTATAGACGGACGTATATAGACGGACTTAGTTTTATGGCTTGCTGTTTGGTTGCTGAGTTAGAGCTAATCTTCATTATTGTCCTAGTTTACCGTTTTAACATCCTTATTAAGCATAATAATGTAGAAATTCGAAAGACATCATGCTAGTTTTGAAAAATTCATAACTTTTAAGTTTGGCACAGTACATGAAGAAAAAGACAAGTAAAACAAAACCAGAAAACGGATTAAGTAAAAACAAAATTTAGAACAAGTTGTTGATCACTGATCAGCTTTCAAGTTTTTCTTGCGCTGCTTGATTCGCTCCACACTTTCACTCTTCTTCTTTTGCCCCATCTGCACAGCATTTCAACAAATCATATAACATTAGCTTAACAAACACACAGAGATGGGCTAACGAGTCAGGCTTATAACAAATGGTATATGCAGTAAATACCTTCATGGCTTCGTAGAGCTTCTTCTTTTTACGGGACATCATCAATGTCGGCATATCAGCAGTATCTTGTTCAATTTGAGATGCATCAGGAACCGATTCTTCACCCTCACCTTCTTCCACCATAGGTGTTGCTTCTTCATCAACTTCAATTCCCGTCACTTCCTTCTTCAGCTCCTCATGGTATTGCTTCTCCAGCTCTGCCATCTAAATGACCCAGACAGCACAGAGTTTAGAAACACATATCAAAATACAACATATATTATTTTATATGTTCAAGTCAAAACCTTCTTCTTGGTTTTAGCAGCTTCGGCTTCCTCAGTACGGCTCATAACACCAGCGTATAACAAGTTCTGAGGATCTTCAAGATCTTCTTTACCAACACCTGGCAACGGGAGAACATCGTTTCTGGCTGCTGCTTGTAGCCTTTTAATGGTTTCAGCATAATCAGGAACATAGCCTTCTGCTTCGTTGTCCACAAATGGTGACAAGTGAGGCGGTGGAACTCTGCTTGCACACAAAACATAATGTTTGAAAAGCTGAAAGACAAAAACAAAAAATGGTAGGAAAAAAAAAGAAATAAGTAAAGGCTTTACCTTCCGACCAAATACTTTTCCGTTGGCAAGATTATGCGGGCGTTGACACAATCATAGATCCACTGTGGTTGAACATATTCCCTAGACAGATACATGTGACCAGCGCTTGGCTTATCAATGATCTACAAAACAGAAATTGAAGTTATTGAGATTATCTACAAATATATTTTAGGAGGTATTAGTTAATACTAAACAAGCTTACATGATGTGTAATACTATCATCATCCTCATTGAAAGGTGCACCTTCTCCTTCCCAAGACACTATCCCACCAAAAGCAGGAAGAACAAAAAGCAGAGACTCTCTTGGAACCTAACATAAGAATACAAAATTATCAGTACAAGAGAAGGAATGATGTGAAGTGACTCGGAAGGAAGGAAGCAACAACATACCTCACGGCTTAAGAAAAACTTCAAATCCTTGAAGAGTGACTTGCAGGTTCTTGTTTCTTCATCTTCTTCAACCTCTTTATCTGCAACGAGATGCATCAACGCACCAGGCTCACTAGAAGGCAGCTGGTGCTGAAGTTGCGCAAGTCTCAGTTCCGACTCTGCACGGTCGTTTGACTGTGAGCTTGATGAAGCATCAACTTTAGGTTCCACAGTCATGCCTCTGGAGCTAGCGTCTATGTATCTTGACAGAGCATAGAGATCTGCAACATTGAAAGACATATCCAAGTGTCAATCAAAGTAACTTGAATTCGAATGAGCTCACATGTGACATCTCTAAGGAAAACATACCAGCAGCTAAAGCCTCTAGCCGAGAATCAAGGATTGGTGGATATTTCACGTTCAGAGAATGGTAGAGCTTGAAGTTTATAAAGGCAAGAAGAGTCTGCATAGTAAGGTGAATGAAAACTCGTCAGAATAAGTCCGACACTTGACTTAAAAACTCAAAATATTTATTCACAAAAACAAAAACTGATGAATTAGTTTAAAAGACAGGGGAAAATGAGAAAATGAATTTCACCTCATAAAACTCCAAGAAGGTTAGCAGAACGCCAAAGTCAACATCATTCGTGAAGACTTGTTGTATCGCATGAGGGGTCAACCAAGTGATCTTTTGACCTTCTAATTCAGCCTATCAAGAAAATTAGAGAAGTTTCATTAAAGAAGAATAAGTCCGCAAATTCGATTATAGAATTTTCAATACGAAGTAGCACAATACCTGATAGTATATGCCCTTAACAGACACAAACACTTTCCGTAATGCATGGGTACGAGAAATGTAAGCTTGCCACTCATGACTCAATCTGATTCACAAAAGAGTGTACAGTAAGCTTATGGCTACGAGACTATAGGAGGAGCTTCAAAAAAGTAAAGACACAAGAGACTTGTAAGTGGATATATATAAAAGATTCAGACCTTCTGCAGTTGTGTACTCGTTTAACTTCAAGATTCTCCCTGTCTGAAGCAGGTAACACCGCAAAGAGATGAACCATCGTAAGACAGTCATCCAAGTCACGTAGTGCATCAATGAATGTGGGATACCTAGATAATTCAGAACAGAAACACAAATAGATGTAAACTCGTGAATCTCCAGACACAACAAGAATAAATTAAAGAGTGTGCAGCAAGCAAACCTTTCACGGATCAATCTATCAAGCTTGTAAGTGGGTTGACGAGTAAGCAAGAGACGTGCAAGCTCCTCGTTTTTCTTGGCTTTGGCTTTCTGAACCTTCTTTAGGTAGGTTTTGATTTCTCTGAACTTCTCAAGAAGAGGCTCGTGCTGAAGGAAAGAAATGTCCTTCACATGGTAGTATGTGTGATGGTTTCCCTTCACCTTCTTCTTTGGTTCTCTCGGAAATATACCTTTCACAATACATAGTCTCCTGTAAAACCCCAAATCAACAGAGATACAATTAAGAAACCATGAAAACATATAGAAACAAAACCAAAAAATCAACTAGAGCAAACAGCTAAGTTACATTGAAAATATAATAGTATACGGTATATATATTGAATTAACATTATAGAAAGGAATAATAAATCAGTTTATTTATTAAAAAAAACTAATTAAATTGTTACAAGAACATTGATACAAGAACCACCCAATCCAAAAGTCTTCGCATGAATTATTATTTTTTAAATTGAAAATTTAAGAATATTACAGAACAACAAAAAACAACATATAATTGTCCCGACAAAGATTGGTAGAGTAACAGCTTAGGTTAATTAACAAAAAGAAGTAAGAGGGTGAACCTGAAGAGGTTTAAGTTAACTTGAAGACTCTTAAGTGCCTGCGACCTGGTCATATACCTCGCCGCATTTCCTTCCTTCTTCTTCCCCTGAAAAAAAGACCAACAGAGAAATAGTTTAACGAGATGAGTTTTAATAAACAAAAGTTCAGTGAAAAGGTTTCTCGATTGAAACAGCTCTAAATCAATGAAGGTTGGGAACAATATAGCGTAAAATTACAAAAGAATGACTCACCGCTGGTCTGTAATGCTTCGGCATGGTGGAACGGCACCAAAGAGAGAGGAGGAAGCGACGGTGGGGAAGAGAGAGAGGAAGAAAGAATTAGGGTTTTAGGGAAAACAAGATATGTAGGTTAAAAGGACTATTTAATGGGCTTCTTAGGGCTTATTGCCTCCAGGTATCTTGTGTGGTTTATTACGATCGTGGGCTTTTAAGGCCCAATAGTCTCATTGTCAATAAATCTGAAGTCGTTTTATAAAATTCGTTTAAATGTTTTTTTAGTGCAATTAATTTTAGTTGGCGCATTTCTCCAGTTTCTGTGCCTTTTTTTGTGTGTCAATGATGTAATCATGTAAACGTGCAATATAGAAAGGCAAAATTAGTAACTGTAACCAAGGGCGGACGCATGATTTTTTTGGGTATGAGGCACATATCAGGATATGGTTACTAATATTGTGTCTAAATGAGTATGATATACTACTAATTATCGTGGGAGAAAACACGGCTAATTAGAGATTTGGTTAAAAACTGTGATTGATAACTAAGCCTAGCTTTTGTAACAGTGCAGTGCAATGGCTCCACACCAAAATAAATAGAGTTAACATCATGTGAACCTAAAAACATTGGTTTTATTTTGGAGTACTCTTCCGATGTGGGACTAGCTAGCTAACAAGCACAACTCAGCTTAATTTATGTTTAGTTTTTAACGAAAGCAGTAATACTCAGACAATGTCCATGATAGATTTTCTAGTCAAAGAGACTTTGATCTTGAATCATAAAACTTTCAAACTTATGGATTGATAGAGTTGATCTCAAATATTGAGACAACCCTCCAAAAATAGGCGTATGCCACTTGGGACGACAAGCACACGGTATTCTTTAGTAAAAGGCGAAAGAATAGTTCGCTATGTGCTTATCGCACGGCTCCGTGAGAAATCAACAAAGGCTCTCTCCATATTATATATGTCTATCTCTCAGTGTCTTGCTCTGTATATTTTACGATGTGGGACTTGTAAAACATATGCCAAAATATGTGCTTTTATTCTCGTTTTCTATTCACATTGTGAGTGTGACGCTATGATCCAAATTTAGAATGTAAAGTATGGGGACAATAGAGACTATAGTAACCATAAAAAAATCCGAAAAATTTGCTAGTACATACCTTTCCATCGTATTTCAAGAGAAGTACACTGTTGATATTCTTTTTCTTTCTTTAATCAATTTTGCAGTACACAGGTCTCTGTCGTTTTGTTTGTACTACACAAAACGCAAATGATGATTGTAACAAAACTTGTGTACTACCCAATCCTTTTGTAATGTTTGTATATAAAAGCTCACATAAGTTTTCAAGAAAATCGAAACCCAAATAGTTATTGCTGGTTTAAAGAGGAAAAATATCTTTGAGGGTGAGGACCTCGACAGGGTCGACATGAGAACACATGTGTAATGACGCCACGTCATTGTAACGTATCTCTCTCTTTCATGTGTTCTCAGGTCACCCCTGCTGGGTTCTTTTCTCTACCGTCCATCTTTATCAATGCTCGGTGGCTTTCACTCATTCACAAAATGGTAAGTTTCTATGTAGTTTCGATCTTTATCTTATACAACTTTTACAAACACAATAACACGTTAATTCCGGTTCTCACAACTAAACTGAACCTAGGCCAGACTACAAAGACTACTCAGCCTACAAGAACACATTAATTATATCCATTTCATCCATGGAAAATCTTTGTGGAGCCAATGAATCTATCTACCAAGAACTGTTCAACATAGAAACAGTAAGGCATATCAAACAAAACTCTCCATATAATTGATTCCGAGAGATATGCCTCCGGTTAAAGAAACTTCTCTACCTCATCACACTCCACAGCAGTACGGATAACAACTGAGGAACTGCTAGTTTAGACTTCTGAGGTGTCTCTACAACACTGCGCAGACTTGCAACCGTCTCTCCAAAACTAGATGTTTCTATGGAGACTTGTCTTTTTCACCACAGGGAGTTTCTCAGGACCAGATGCTGGTTTTGGTAACAGTGCTTTGAGAGATAATTTAATGTTACCACGAACATACACATCATAGTGATGTACTTGCCAATGTGTAATACATCTGAAACCTTGGAGACCTGACACAAAGATTAAATAAGACAAATAGTAAATTAAAACCAAAAATCAACTAGAGTAATGGCAACATATCACTAGAAAAGAGCTTACTGGTTCATGAGATAACTCAGACATAAGTAGTAGGCCTTGTTGACCACCGTTGAGCTCAACAAATGCGCCGTACTCTTTTATTGATGTCACTGTGCCTTTGTACACACCACCAACAACTATTTCACGACCAATGATGAAGTCAACCTAAGGACATGCATAGATAAAAATTAAATCTCTGGAACCATCCTCTTACCAATTAAAAAAGCTCAGTTCACTGAAAGATACCTTTTCTTGAACCTTATCCATCAAACCCTGATTCTTGGCAACAATAGTTAATGTTCCATCATCAATAGACAATCTTGTTAAATAAGTTTCTATTAATCAGGTGCAAGATTGTCTATTGATGATGGAACATTAACTATGGTTTCTCATTAAATTAACTGAAATGATTTAGCTTTGTCTTCCACACTTCAGTCCTAAGTCTTTTGAAGCAACCGACATGTGTCTCTCCACGTGAGAAAATTGCTGACCATGAATTGCAGGTAGGTGGTGTGATTCGCTATAGATGGGCCTAACTTCATCAAGATGTCTCCCGTCGACTCTAAATCCGTCTGATATCATCCTCGAACGAACTACCTGATGTAATATTTCAGTTAAAATGGACAAATGAACCCAAACAGCAAAAGGACAAATCCAACAGCCTATAACACATAACTAATGACCTTTAATGCAGTCTCAGAAAGTCAAATATCAGTAAGGTCTTAATGCATCTCAAAGTGAAAAGACCACATCCACTATCTAATAGACAAATAACGAACCAGTTATTTTAATAGTGAAGCATATTCAATAATATGATTCAAGCTCTAAGGTCTATGTCAAGCTTTTCAGTACAAGATAAGCAAAAAGAGGAACAAGAGCATGTATCCAAACAAGAGCTAGCCTCAGAGCAGCTGCTAGATCTTTCTCGGAGATTTCACACGCTTGAACATCAATCATCATAGTCTTATCCCTCGTGCAAGCGTATATCAAACTGAGATCACTTGAGCTAAGCTACACATGGTCAGACAACAAACAAAATTACTAAAATTTGTAAAAAATTGAGGATTATACCAATATACAACTCTTTTTTTTACCTCATCCATAGTTGGATTAACAACAATTTTGCCCATCTATCCTTCCTAATCTGACGACTCCAATGGGTCCTCCCCAAGGAACATCAGATAGCATGAGCGCAGCCGATGAGGCATTAGCTGCCAGAATATCAGGATCCTGCTTCCCATCCATTGACAGAACACCTGCCATTATCTGCAAGTGACAAGATTAAAAAAAATGCAAATACCCAAAAAAAAGAAAACTTCCACATAAATCTATCTCCAAAGTAACTCCATACCTGAACCTCATGGTAAAAACCTGAAGGAAACAATGGTTTAATAGGCCTATCAATGAGCCGTCCACATAACAGTTCCCGCTCTTTTGGCGCACCTTCTCTCCGCATATACGTGTTCGGAATCAAACCTTGAGCGTATAGCTTCTCTTGATAATCAACCTGACAGTATATAACAAAGTTTAAACAAAACACCATGCAACCCATTATAGAATTATCTTGTGTAAAAATCACAGACTCCTCAGAGAATTCTACAATATTCATACAACAATAAAGGTACGAAACATATCTATAACCATTTTCTTAATTCCTCATAGTCAAAGATCATAGATTCCTTCATAGGATCAAGCGCCCCGGCCCTGGCAAAGCCAAATGAAATATTTGCCTTTAACCTCCAAATTTTTTTTTTCAAAAATAAAAATAACACAAAACATTAGCCTCAACATTACACAAAGAGTGCTTCAGTTATAAATTGGAACAGCCCAATTCTAAACAAAAAAAACAAAAAATTGTTTTTAATTGAAATATTTACTAAATTGCCTACGGACCCCAAAATCTCAAGACAACAATAGGATTCAAACATATACATACAACCATAACAGCTTCAACTAGTGGTTGAAATATTTGAGACATACCGTGAGAGGCAAGAAATCTCCAGGAGAGTTGAACATAGCACAAGTAACGGTGGAGAGGACTTTAGTCTGGTCCATGCCGAGAACTACCGAACCATTGGCGAAGCGTGCGATTTTTCCAGTCTCGAGAGTGATCACTTGGGATCCGACTTTGAATTCCTCCTTGAATGATTCCAGAATTTTGGTTCCTGCAGGCGCCGGAGAGTATGGACTAGATGGCGCCAAAACAAGACGGGCGGAGCAGATGGTGCGGAAACCTAAAGCACGCCATGCGAGTAGATTCGGAAGAGGAGATGATCTAGCTCGAGTTACGATCAGTGACATTTACATATACAGAGAGAGAGAGATGCGGAGAAGAGAGGGAGGGAGAACGGAGAGGGTTTAAGTGAAGGTTTAACGCGCCGGTGAGAGTGAGACTGAGCCGGCAGCAAAATATTAAAAAAGGGTTTTAGCGATTCCGGTACGGTTCGGTTTTGCTACAGTCGAAACATTTAACCGGAATATTGGACTCAGTTGCTGCAAAGTGATTTTTCTCGTTAAATAACGAAAGTGAATTTAGTATAATAAAAGTAATCAAATTATCGTTCTTAAACTTGACACAGTTATCAACTTTTTATTGTATGATGATTACCAAAAAAGACTTTATTGTATGAAAGTATAAATTCAATTTCATCTTTGGTAAAGAAAAACTCAGTTTTCAACTTACACAAACGTGTATTTCCGAAAAGAAAAATCACTGGACCCGCCAATACTATTTTTTGAGCTTTCATTTTATGAATTTTGGCGAGCATTTTTTTTTCTATATTGTTGGCAGAAATGGTCAGAAAACGGTAGGCTCAGTTGAGCTGTGACTGGAGATTGGAGGCTACTGCATCAATGAACTCTTCTGTGTTCAAGTACACATCCCTACCCAGCCTGCATTACGAGTCATAAAAATTATCAAGACCAATCATAGAGCTGTAAAGGTGATAAAATAGAAGCGAAAATAAATGAAGTAGAATGTAGCGGAAAAGTTACTGATAGTGAGTGATGGAGAGTGTACTTACTTGGGACCATGGACTAGAAGGGCAAGATCCTTAGTCATTTTCCCTGTCTCAACAGTGTTTACACACGACGACTCGAGCTTCTTGACAAAATCCAGCAATTTTTCGTTCTTATCGAGTTTTGCCCTTTAAAAAGGAAGAAGAATCAATCAGAATGATGATCAATAGAAGAAAGATTACATGCCACGAGAGCGTTGTCAGTCGAATAGGTAAATGCAATATGAAACAAAGAATGATAACGCTGTGCGTGAAAGAAGCTAGAGAGACCTGTGTTCTAAGCCGCGTGTCCATGCAAATATGGAGGCGATGCTGTTAGTACTGGTTTCTTGTCCCTTTTGGTGTAGTCGGAAATGGCGAGTTACGGTTCCATGAGCTGCCTCTGACTCGAGTGTTTTCCCATCAGAGGATAACTGAACAAAACATATCATATCATGTCAAGACTTAATTTGCAAAAAGAAAACTAAATCTTGGCTTTCGGTTTACGATACAAACCAAAACAGAGGTCATTAGGCCTAATGAGCCAAACCCTACATTTGAAAAGAAAAAAGGTAAGTGTTAAGTCTGTTATTGGCCTTTTCAATTCACAAATGAAAATTTAACATATGCAGTTTTGAATCTATACCTTGGGCAAGAAGATCGCTTTGAACATCACCGTCGTAATTTTTGCAAGCCCACACATATCCACCTTCGCTTTTTACTGCATAAGCCACCATGTCATCGATTAACCGATGTTCATACCTGGAAGAACAAATGACAAGTACGTATTACTTTCACAGAATATGAAAAGAAAGATGTGGCGTAAAGACAAATTCAAGTAGACAAGAGTAAATATATATCAACCATATTGAGTGCTCTTCAAACTTTTGTTTCCAATTAGCTTCGTAAACTTCTTGAAATATGTCCTTGAACCTGTATTGTTCCACCACAACTTAATAAACCAGCTCGCCTAAGCAAAATCAGGATTCGGAAATCACCACGAAGATATAAAACAAACCTGCCGTCATATTTCTTGAGAATTGTGTTCTTGGTGCTCAAGTATAGTGGCCATTTCTTTGCAAGCGCCATTGCCATAGATGACTCAGCAAAAGCTCGAATTGACTGGAATGTAACAAAAAACAGTATGGTTGTTACAATTAAAATAATCTTCATAGCCACAAAGAAGAACACTAAAACATTTTTTTTTTAAAAAGAGGCATACCTCATCTACGTTGTACATAGCCAGAGCGACACCTGGGCCTTTGAAATCATATACGTCTAGTTCCTCAGGTGCGCTCCCATCTTCTGGGACTATTTAGACAATGAAATATATGCATTTACAAACTGATGGAACAATCACTATTGTTTAAGGGATCTAGTTAGTAGGACCTTACCAAAAACCATTTTCAACTTTCCTGGTCCTTTAATTACTTGATCAGTGGCACGATACTGGTCACCAAAGGCATGCCTACCAATGCATATTGGTTTTCTCCAACCTGTAAATACAAAACATTCGAGCACACATGTGGTATCTCAATACATATCCAAACACAAACTCGTAACAAGGCAAAATAATTTACCAGGAACAAGCCGAGGGATATTGCCACACATGATAGGTTCACGGAAAACAGTTCCTATAAAAAATTTGAACGTGTGTTAACAAATTGAAAACTGAAATGCCCAAAGAACTTGCTAACTGGATGAAAGAAGACATAGTACAGAGCAATTTAAGCAAGATATTCCTATTCTGCAAACATGCTCTGCCCTCGAGTAATACAGATACATACCATCTAAAATGTTTCGGATTGTCCCATTAGGACTCCTCCACATTGATTTCAGCCCAAACTCCTTCACTCTCCCCTCATCTGCAAAAAAAGAAAATATCATCAGGAAGATACGAAAATGCTTCCTCCAAAGAGCACAAAGCAGCATATGTTGTTGCAAATGAAAGGACATCACAGACCTGGAGTAATAGTGGCACATTTGATAGCAACGTTGTACCTGCAGACAGACAAGGTTTAAGCGCTAAATCAGCTTAATGTCACATAGAGAAAGAGTAATATAGAGTGCCGGCCACAAAAAGGTAACAATTTGTTGATAAAAGGGTCCTCTGCTAAGGCAAAATTAAAAGCCAAAACTAGAAATTTGAGATAATACCTTTGAACATCTCCAAGAGAATCAATACCAGAAAAAAGAATGCAAAGAATCATCAGCACTTACTTAAGAGCAGCTTCAGCACTTTCAACCGTAACTCTGTCATCAGTAGCGTCACGATTCAGGATCCCCAAGTCAAAGTACTTAATATCCAAATCCAGATAAGGCAAAATAAGCTGCAACAACATAAGAAAACAACATGTGAGCTCTTCCAAAAAATGCAATCAAACGGCGCGGACTTGGTCACAACTGATGAAGACTTCATCCTTACCTTATCCTTTATCATACTCCATATCACCCTCGTCATTTCATCACCTAATTATCACAAGTAAATAAAACTTAGACCTCCCAAAATTTAACACGAACACAATAAAAAATGAATTTCAGATAATATTCCAACCAATTACAATTAATTAAATTCAATAGACCTCAAGCTTTATGTTCCTAATAACGAACTTCATTTATATCACACAGTAATCTAACCGTAGAATCAAATTTCACTTAGAAGAGAATCTCACCGTCCATTTCAACGATAGGATTCTGAACCTGAATCCTATCAGAGCCACCAGAAGAGGCAAAACATCGAACAGATAAAGCGCGACGAAACTGAACCGGAAAAGCGACGCGATTCCTCGAGAACACACCGGAGCTGAGAAATCGCGGAGACTTCCATGAAGACGATAAAGCAGCAGCAGCAGCAGAGGAAGAAGTAGACGAAGAAGATAACATCATGACGCCGGCTCGGTAGATGAAACCGCCGCGTGTGAGGTTGTTCAGCATCCGAGAGAGACTCCGCTCTTTCTCTCGACTTCGATCACTGAGTGAATACGAAGCTTAGGGGAAAGTTTGTCGCAAAAAGGCGTAAAGCACGATTCCGGCGAAGTGGAAGGAGAGAAGAAGAGAACCGTATAGATTATTTTAGTGGGCCTAAATTAAAACGTAAGAAAGGCCCATTTAGATTTTAGCATAACTCATTAGCGGAACATATTTGGGCCTGATTAAATGGGTCGAGTTAGTTTTAGATTCAACTAAAACGAAGATTAAGCCCGTTAGAAACGAACAGGCGCATTCATCAGTCATCACTAGTCCTGGGCATTCAGGTTTTCGGTTTGGATCGGTTCGGTTTATTGGGTTTTCGGATTATTCGGGTTGGGATGTTTATGAACCGTTTAGGAACCGGTCATTTTTCGGATCGGTTCCGTTCGGATAATGTTGGGTTCGGATATGGTTCCTACTTTTTTATAAAACCCGAAGTGAAACCGTGTCACAAATAATTCGGGTTTGAAGTCCAATAAACCGAAAAATTTCGAAAACCCGAGATAAATCCGAAAAAATATTCGGGTTCTTCGGGTAGTTCGAATTTTTTTAAATATTTTTATTTATAAATTATATTTTATATATATTAAAATTAAAATTAATTAATATTTTTAATATATTCCAAATATTCAGGTATCCGTTCGGTTTTTCGGATTTAGAAATATAGAAACTGTACAGGTTTTGTAATTTTCGGACCGATTTCAGTCTCGGTTTTTTCGATCCGGTTCCGGTTCGATTTTCGGATAATATGCCCATGACTAGTCATCACTCTTCCTACGCTCTTTCTCTGTGCGTCGGAATATATCTCTCTAGAGAGTGTGTAGAATAATCACAGGTCTCTCTGCTTTTAGATTGTTCACTGGGCTAATCTAATATACACTCTCCCTTTTATCTCTCAAACTCTCCTAGTAGGTGTTATCTATATTAAACATTCAGAGTATTAATAATTTAATCTAGAACCAAAGGTTATGTCACGTTCGTTGTACATACTCCCATGTAACTGCAGCGAGTCAAAGACCGTTACATACATTAGTTTTTTTAACAAATAAAAAAAAAGTCTAAATCATCCGTGGGACCGTGGCAAGAAAACAATAAACGACACAGGTTACGTTACATGAAAAGCTAATAATAATATTGAGAAGGCTAACTCCATTACTAACATATGCATGTGAGTGTGAACATACACATTAGAGGTTTAGTCACTTAGACAGCGAGGAAGGAACACTGCTTTCGGGCGTGGTCAGGTATAAGCTTGGACAACAGCTCTACGCTTGCTCCTTTAAGCTCTACAATTCAAGAGAAAGAAGATAAACAAACTTTACTTTAGTAAGTAAAAGTAGAAAACAAACAAATGCATATTCAATATCTGGAGGAGACAGACCTTGAGGTTTAAAGTTGAAGAGAGGAGGTAAGGGACGACCATTAGGTAGACGTGTATTGGGATCACGTAGCTCATCGAAGAACGGGTGAACTATTGCCTCCATCTACACAATCAACAAGTTACTGAATAAACCAAATATAATATTTGCATATGTGACGTGAAAAGAGTGAAGATTTCATGGACTTTACAGCGGTTGATCTGAGGTTTGGAGAATACTGGAGAAGTCTTGAGGCGAGATCTACAGCTTCTGGAGGAGTACGCTTATGGAATATCTTAAGAACCAACCAAGAAAACAGTTTTTTTTTTTCAATCATTGAGACTTCAAAAAAAGTAAAGAGAATATTTGACTAACTGATGATATTTAATTTGCTTACTTTGTGCCAAGGGTGAGCCTTTATCTGAGGGAATTTATATTCAGTGTAGTTTGGATTCATACATTTGATTTCCTCTCGAGTTGGTGTTCCAAGAACCTATGAACACACAATAAGAAATAGTAACTGTAATCAATGGTACGAAATGTAGACTATTCACTGTTATGGGTGTTCAAACCATACCCTAATGATCTCAACTAGTTGGTCGACTCCACTCTCACCTGGAAACAGAGGCTACAAGTAATGGTAAACAAACAACTTTAGACATCATTCAAAGATTCACAAAATAAATGGTGGAAAAATAATTAGGACATCATTCAAAGTACCTGTCCAAGGAGTAATTCAGCAAGAACACAGCCTGCAGACCATATGTCAATAGCTGTTGTGTATTCTGTCGCTCCAAATATAAGCTCAGGTGCTCGGTAGTAACGGGAGCAGATGTATGAGATGTTTGGTTCGCCTTTCACCTGTAGTAGCAAAGCGCCAAAGATTAAAAAAAAAAAAAAGGTTATGTTCAGCTTACACTACATTTTTTTCATATGAAAACAGATTCAACATATCTTTTAACACATAATAGATGATGCTATACCAGAACTTTAGCGCTACCAAAGTCGCAGAGCTTGACCTGATGTGTATGAGGATTAACCTACAAGAAGCACAAAGATTAATCAAGCAGCCGCACATAGACAATAAATGCTTTTAACCAAGTAAACGAACCAGAAGATTCTGTGGTTTAATGTCTCTGTGGCAGACTCCTACTCCTCCATGAATGTCTGCCAGAGCTCTGCAAATCTGCATCCACAATAGAATAATCAGTGCAAACAATATTGAATCAACCATAACGTTTTTTCAGATTATGAAACCACATATTCATTACCTGATATGTATAGAGTTTGACATATATCATGGGCATCCTCTGGTTAGCCCGACTATAATGCTTTGAGACGCGATAGACAGTCTCAGGAACGTATTCAAGGACCAAATTGAGATACAGCTCATCTTTCTCGGTGGTTGAGAAAAAGCAATGCTTGAGGGAGACAACATTAGGGTGATCAAGAAGGCGCATGGTTTGCAGCTCACGGTTCTTGTATCTCTTGTCCTGCAAAACTTTCTTTATCGCAACAGTTTCTCCCGTTTCTAAACACTTTGCCTGCAGACAAGTAACGAGACTAAGTCTTTGCGCCAATCTCTATCTCAGTAAATCAACTGTTACACAGTATGTGATCATAAACACAAACCTGAAAAACGATTCCAAATGAACCTTGTCCAACAATACGCTCTGCCATGTAACTTATGGTCTGAAAAGGCATACCAAAAAATAAGTTATCAGAGATTTCAAAAAAATTTAATATCTAATTTACACATGAGACATTAATTACAAATTAGACATTGCACCAATTGCAAGTTTCTCTAGCTTTCATGTAAAAGATTTAGTCTTTGCGCTATTAATGTATATGCATATTCATCAAAAACATAGGGTTAGAGAAGCTAACCTGTTTAGGCTGACCATTTTTACCACCAATGGTTGTAACAATGATGTGACCAGTCTCAGTTCCATTCCCATCAACCACAGCTGCTTCCATTTCCTACAAAAGAGTTCAGCAACCAAAGAAAACACACATTAGTAACAAACTAAAGAGACTATTAGTATGTCCACAAGCTTGGAATGTAAAGATTCTTCAACCTTATCATCTTTAATTTTCATCTCATTAATCCCTTCAGGTAGTTTATCAACACATGCAGAATCATTGTTCTGTTTTGTAGCCATAGAAGAAGGTAATGTTCCCACAGAAGCCATTCTAAAACAACTTCAAATCCAATTCCTGTAAATCTGTGAAGGCCAAAAAAACACACAATACAAAGGTTTTAGAACAAAACACAGAGACAGTGAAGAAGATCTACAAAAGTTTAAACATAGATTCAGACAGAAAAACATGCATAAACATTCACTGTCCTAACGAGAATCACACTCATCTACAAAACTAAAAGGTTTGTCTCAGAGTTGAGCTAAAACAAAGAGGAAACCGCCCGAATCTGTCGAAACGGCGTCGTACCAGAATGTATCTGCCGCAGTTTCTCTACACCATCTTGTTTCAGAAGTAACTAGAAACCCTAGAAAACTCTCTCTTCCTTGCCGAAAACAACAAATCTCTCTTTTGAGTTCTCTCTCTTTCTGTGTATTCAGAGATATTGCAGGAGGAAGCGGACCCCAATAGGTAGTTTCAAAGTTATAGTTGATAGTTAGTTTTGACGTCCGCGCTAAAGGGAAAGAGTGAACGTACACGTGGCGTGGTTTGGTTGGAATAAACTTAAACTCACGTCATTTGTGTTGACTGCTTTTAATGTTTTAATTATTTTTCTCTATAGTTGGGTGTATAATAAGCATCATCTTTAATAGACGGTTTGATTTTTCAGCAGAAAAAAGAAAAAGAGAGATTTGATTCGAACGGCTTAAAATTGAGAGAAGAGTAGGAAACGTATTTTGAAGCTTGGCGTAGGTTGTTGATTCTCGTTCCTCTGCTTTTTCGGTATTTGTTTAATTATAAATTATTAGTATAATGTTTGTTTTGTCAGAGAAAAGGTAACCTGAGTTACGAAATCGCCACGTCAGCATAAAGAGACAAAAACAAAAGGTTCGCTCAACGATGTCCGACCGTTGGCTCACGACACGAAAATAGGCTTTTAAAACTGGCATGGGCTGGGCTATTTTTGTTGAAAATTTGTTGGGCTTTCTAATGAATTAGGGTTTTTTTCTTTTATTGGGCTTAATAAAACGCTGCCGTTTGACTGGAGACTGAATACGTTTCCGCTTCTTCTCGTCGGGGTTAGAGAGATACTCAGCGGAGGAGGAGGAAGGAGGAGTAGCAAAGACTGAGGATGGAAAGCTCGGACGCTAATTTTCCTGTGCGCCATCGAAATTTCTCACTAGAAACTAAGGTAATTTGCAAAATCTAATCTAATAATTTTCTTTGGATTTTTCTTTTCTCGAATCTTAGTGTGAAGATTATTTGACCAAATATAATTTACATCCATTTTAGTATGTTCAAAACAAAATACTTTACTGTTGTCAAAGATAATCAGATGATAGTGTTTTGTTTAAAATTTGTTTTGAAAGGGAAACAAGACAGAGATTGTGATCTGCAGCTATGAAGATCATATCCTTGTGAGTTGTGTCTATTTCTAGGAGCTTACTTCACCCTAAGTCTTATTAGTGTCTGAAGCTCGACACAACTTTGTTTCAGGTCATAGCAACACAGATTGGAGCTATGGGAACTATATTGCACGCAAGGTCTCTCCCTTGTACATTTCCTGATGAGTGAACTTGAGATGAGAGTTCTTTATTTAATCCATCTCTTGTTTTCTTCTTTAATCTAGCGATTGGTAATGAACATCTGCCTTTTTTTTTTTAATGTTTCAAACTGATTATTGTTTGTTGACAGGAAGGAAGAAGGGATGTCTGTTGAACCAACATTTAGTGTCTCAGTGATATTCGGAAAGCGAGATGAGGTAATAATCTTTTTAACTATATTGTAGTACATTTGCACTGTTAATACCTGACAATTTATTTTGTTCATTATGTTTCTTGAAGCCAATGCTGATAGCAACTGCTAGAAGACTCATTGACCACATAAGGTCTCTCTCTCTCTCACCTTCAACTACTGATTCTTGATCCTCCTCCGTTGTGATTTTCCTTATGTCTGAGTAAACTGATAGCAATCCGTTTTGATTTCTTCAGTTCTTATGTTCCCTCGAAGCCGCTGGTTCTCTCACTTGGTCTCAAAGATCATTCTTCGGTACTTTACACTTTTCTTGGAAATATTTGATTTGATTCTCGGAAAGAGTCTGCACAAAGCAAATGATACTTAGAGATTATGTGTTTCTGTCGTTGTAGGAGACGTTGAAGGAAATAGTAGAAGCCGTGATCGAGAATCGCCTTTGGTAATACATTTCAATCCGTTCAAAGGATAACGAGAAGATGTTTTATGCTTTGCTCTTGGTTGATATAACTAGTGATCTGCCGTAATTCAACGATATAAAAGACCTTGTTTTGATATATAAAAGTTGTGTCATCAACTATCTTTTCATCTCAATTGTTCTTTTTTTTACAGAATCATAAATAAACATAAAAATAACACAAACGATGTAATTTATAGCACATCATGCCTCACAAGACGAAGACAAACATTGTAGTAGTAGTACTTGTAGTAGTTCTAGCGGTCACATAACTTTAACCTGTCTAATAAAATTACACCCAATAAATATTGTACAGCAAAAAATAATATACATAGAGAGTTCGGTTTTTAATCAATAACTATTTGATGTCAAAAAATCAATAACTATTTAAGATTTATTCTAATAGGGTATTACAATGTGTTGTGGTTTGAAGAATATAACTGTAACATAGTAAATCTATGAGTTTCAACGAATATATAGCTACATACTATGTAAAGTAAAAAAAAGTGCTTTTCAAAATTATAGTAGTATGTTCTAATTATAACTATTGAATATATAACATACATTTATCAGAATTGAAAATCAGAATATACATCTTACATTTATCAAAAAAATATATCTATCTAAATAAGAATAAAAATCAAAAATTTCATATCCTTATTCAGATTCATGTGTTCAAATTGAACTTAAGCCACACAAAAAAATCTTGATGCGAATCAAAATTTATAAATTTTTATCAAATCATAAAATTTTAATTCAAAAATGTAAATGATCATTAAATATTTTTGCGCAGTCATCCGGTCAAAATCTAGTACTCCCTCCGTTTCATATTAAGTGTCGTTGTAGAGAGTTTTTTGTGTTACAAAATAAGTGTCGTTTTCGGTTCTCAATGCAAAATTTATTAATTTTATTATGTAATGTGTTTTTCTATTGGTTAAAATATGGTTAGGTGTATGGGTAATTGTATTTTTATATAGGAAATATGTAAAATTAATTGTTTCCTTAATCCGTGTGCACAGCTGTTGAGTGACACTTATAATGAAACAGAGGGAGTAATAAATAAAGTGAGGTCAATAATCTCAATCATCAAACCATTCAACTCTGAATCCACACCACATGTCTTGTAATTGTATTAACTTAATTTTGTTTATTACAAATGTGGTACTAGCTAGGCATATACTGCCGCCCACCTTTTTCAATATATTCCAGTTTGTTAAAATCGTTTTTCAGATAAAGTGTAAAATCGATAATTATTTGGAATGATGAAGTAATTTATAAACTTCAACATTAATCCTTTCTTCGTCGGATCTTAGTTGGTGTTGGTGGTAGCGAAGGTGACGGTAAAGACTCCGTTGTTGAATTGGTGGCTTATGATCTCGGTGTTGTAGGCATGGTATTTACATTATTAAAATTGAAGTATCTTTTTACTGTTTGAAAACATGAATAATATGATAAATAAGATTTTTTTTAGAAACATAAATAGTAAATTAAATATTTCATTTTATTTATACATTTAGCCATTATATTTACAATAAATTAAATATTTTTTAACATTTCATTTATTTACAGATTCTGACATTGCATTTAAAAAACAATTTAAATTAATTAATTAAAATGGTTGTTGTTTCTTTATAATACATTATTACCTTTCTTAGTTTAGACAAATATAAAAATTGTGAGAGTTCAATTTTAAAGAAAAAAATCATAAATTAACAATAATTCATAGAAAAATAATGCCAAAAAAAATTATATTTTATTTCATTTTAAAATAAATTAACAAAAAACAGTATGTTAATATATGAATAGTAAAATTACATCAAAGTGCATCAATAAGATTAAAATTTTTAATATAACATTATGTACAAATAAAAAAAATACTATCAAACATCTATATTATAAAATAATATATTATATTATATATGTAAATTACAAAACATAAATGATATACATATGATTTTTTTTTTCTAAAACTGAAAGTTTATGAGTTTACGTTAAACACACACGTGGGAGCATGGATCAAATTCTAGTTTGAATATTATAGTTCCATCGTAATACCTCATCGCATATTGCATTCCCACGTCGTGAATTGCGTCACCTTCATCTTCCTTGGCCGTAAAGCGTAGCTTGTTGAGATGAACATAAAAGGTATCCAACTTGCTACAGCCCGGAAGGTCGATCTTCCCATGTCGCATGGTAAAACCCTGTTGCATACTGCATTCCCACGTCGCGAATCGCATACTGCATTCTCATGTTGCGATTAGATTGATGAATATGAGTAATGCGGGTATATATATAAGATTTTGGTACATTCCAAAAAATTCTTACAAAGTTGATCATCAACAACATATAATAAACTCACTATGCAATAAGTGGTTACAGTTGTGTATAGCACCAAGCGATAGAGCTGATCTAATGTTTCATATCTACTTTAGCTAAATTTATTCTTCAATGAAAACTCCAGAAATTTGTAATATCTATCCGTTTAGTAACTTCATCTAACCAACTCTACAACATGTACCAAATATTAATTTACATAATTGTAGAGTTAAAAAATAATATTGTTTCTTACAAGTCCAGACAAGATTCTTTTACGTTGAGATTACTTTTATTTCTTTTTTACTTAGTGAATTATTAATCAAATGATTTTGTTATACAAATTGACATAAAAATTAAAGGGTGAATTAGCTAAATACCAGCAAATACTGAGATACCATCAAAGAGGGGGGAAAAAGTGGTAAGTGAAAAGGAGAGAGATAGAGGGAAATAGGGTATATACCTAATTTGGTGGTTTTGTGCGTACACAGTGCAAAGAATCAAAATTAAAAGGGAATACCTATAACATAAAATAAATAACATATTTTACTTATATTTTCCTTTATATTTCCTCAAAAATTCATAAACAAAAATCTCAATATACTTTTTCCACAGTTTCGAAAAGTAGAATATGTAAAAGTAACAATAGGCTACATGCTACTATAGATTATATATGGTGGAATATGTATATATATATATCTATATATATGTGTAAGTACATTAACTTTTAAAGAAAAACAATCACATTTCCACTTCTTGTTTCTCTCCAAAGAAGATGTTCTTTAGCACCAAATCCTTCCTCTTTTTCATGACCTTCACCAGTTGCTTAGCTTTGGCGGTTGATGACTTTCCTTCATGGATCGACAAGAACAACACTTCCAAGGTAATCGAGTGATATTATTCTACATATTCTTTTTTTTTCTTTTATTATTCTACATATGAATAAACCCTTTCATGTGTTAATGAATTGTGTTTCTTCTGCTCGTTTTGATATGAAATTTCTCGTGACCATTTTACAAACAAACTTGGAAGTCCTTTATTTGAGCAAAACTTGGAAGTCCTTTTTTGAGCAAAACTTGGAAGTCTTTAAGAATTTTTGTTTTCCCGTCAATGACGAGGATCAAGGGCAAATGATAGAGAGTCTAGGCCCATTATAATTGAACTGACGAATATGTTATTGTATCATATAAAAATTCCTTCCAAAGCAAATTATTTCTCGCCATATCTGTTTGTCTTGTATTTGTTTCAATCTCTTATCCTTTGCTTCTTGATGATCTCTGAAAACTAGGAACTCTGTGTTTTTATGAGCTTAAAGACAAAGCAAAGAAAATTGATAGTTTTGGTAATTAATTATTGACTACAAAAGGGTAAATACTTGTTTATTAGTTGTACATCGCTTTCTCAGTGACTTCATAAAATCATTAGATTCTATAACTTTTTTTCTAAAACTGAAAGTTTATGAGTTTACGTTAAACACGCATGTGGGAGCATGAATCAAATTCTAGTTTGAATATTATAGTTCCATCGTAATACCTCATTGCATATTGCATTCCACGTCGCGAATTGCATCACCTTCATCTTCCTTGGCCGTAAAGCGTAGCTTGTTGAGATGAACATCAAAGGTATCCAACTTGCTACAGCCCGGAAGGTCGATCTTCCCATGTCGCATGGTAAAACCCTGTTGCATACTGCATTTCCATGTTGCGAATCGCATACTGCATTCCCATGTTGCGATTAGATTGATGAATATGAGTAATGCGGGTATATATATAGGATTTTGGTATGTTCCAAGCCAATCTTACAAAGTTGATCATCAACAGCATATAATAAACTCACTATGCTAGAAGTGGTTACAGTTGTGTATAGCACCAAGCGATAGAGCTGATCTAATGTTTCATATCTACTTTAGCTAGATTTATTCTTCAATGAAAAGTCCAAAAATTTGTAATATCTATCCGTTTAGTAACTTCATCTAACGAACTCTACAACAGGTACCAAATATTAATTTACATAATTGTAGAGTTAAAAAGTAATATTGTTTTCTTACAAGTCGAGACAAGATTCTTTTACGTTGAGATTATTTTTACCTATTTGACACAGCTAGAAATTATTTTTATTTCTTTTTTACTTAGTGAATTATTAATTAAATGATTTTGTTTTACAAATTGACAAAAAAATTAAAAAATAATACCTATAACATAAAATTAACCATAACCTAAAGGCAAATTAATATATACTTGGCCATTAATTAAAAATAAATTTCATTAATTTGAAAATTATCATTATCTAAAAATATTTTATATTATATTATAACGTCTTTATTAACGTTAATAAACAATTATATTTGTTAATATAGAGTTAAATATAAATTTAAACAAATTTTTCATTGATTCGATAATCATCATTGTTCAAAAATCGTTTATGTTGTGCTGTTCAAAAAAAATATTTTACATCAGATTTTTTATCACCCTTAATTTATAATTATATTTATTAGTATATAATTAACTATAAACTAAAACGAATTAATATATAATTAATCTTAAGTAAAAACAAGTTTCGTTGATTGGATGATTATCATTATCTAAAAATAGTTTATATTAATTAATCATAACATAAAAGCAAATTAATATATAGTTGGCCATTAATTAAAAATGAATTTCATTGATTTGATAATTATCATTATCTAAAAATGATTTATAATATATTATAAAGTAATTATTAATGTTAATGAACAATTAGATTTGTTAATGTATAATTAACTATAAATTAAAAAAAATATTCATTGATTTGATATCATCATTGTATAAAAATATTTGTGTTGTGCTATTCAAAAATATATTTTACATCAGATTTTTTTAAATATTATTTAAAAAAATAAATCCCTACATATATTGTATACAAAAATAAAGCATATATTTAATGTTTTCTAATTTATTTTACACTATAAAAGATAATTTTATTATATTGACAAAATTATATGTAAAAAATTAATTTAATTTATACCTAAATATTTTAAAGCATTAGTGTTTTTAAGTTTATGTTACGTGATAAAAAATATTTATGTCACCATAAAAACTTGTATACAAAGATAGTTTATTGTTTAATTTTTATTAAAAAAAATTGAATGTATAATACTTTTAATTTTATTTCAACTGATAAAGTATTTGCATTAAAATATTTGTAAAATTTGTTGTAAGCTAATGAAAAAGAATAGATTGGGTGATGTGATTAGGCTTCCAGCTAAACCATCCTTCCAGAGGATATCTTCCAAGGTGATCGTCTCATTTAACAGTTTGAGTCTGTGGGGAGCTAGAAAGAAAAACTAATCCTCAAGTTAACGTGGCAGCTTTTCATATTGCTAATAGCGTATCACTATTGATCTTGCTTAATCATATTTGACATGTGGTTATCCAAGTTGGCTTTCTTATTCTTTTTGTCGAAGAAAGTTAGTTGTTATATGTTTGTTTTTGACTATGATTGTATTAAAGCTTTTGATCAGGCTTGAATGGTCAGTACTTGTGTTTAATATGATGAATGTTTTCATTTCTTTTTTTTATCAAACACAATTTCATTGATAATAAAAGTCTTACACTCTATCAAAGGAGGATGAGTTTAGTAATGAGAGGGCTGATTTTGCCACCGAATTAGCCATCACATTATTCAAACGAGGTACATACGAAAAAGAAATAACATCAAATAAATAGTTAAAATGGTAGATGTCGAATAAATAAATACCGAACAAATCTGGTACCGAATCTATTTCCTTCACAAACTTCACTAAGAATTGAGAATCAGTCAGAATCATTAGGGATCTAACATTCAACGTAACCGTCGAACGAACAGCGAGGGCCTCAGCCATAAACGCCAATGATACGAGAATACGAGAGGTGGAGATGGAAGAAGGGCACACGCACAGTCTCTCACCTGAGAATATGCCACCTGTCTTGCAGTTTCTGGTTTCTGCATCCCAAACTCCATCAACGTTGCAAATAAGAGTACCAGCTGGGGGAGTGGGAGATGTCGTGCGTGTGAGCTCCCGGAGCCTATGGAGCCATGGTGCTCGGTAGTGGGGACCTGATTCTGCGCAGATTGCCATTCCCTCGCATCGGTGATGGCTTTGACCACGATGTCCATAGCCAAGAAGCTTCTACGATGAATGTTTTCAGTGATAAAAAATAAGCATAAGACATGGATCCATCCATTAGTATTTAGTTGTTTATTTTTCACGACAACTATATCAATCAGGGTTTTAAAACAATGACATAGATATTGTTCTCTAGATAGGAGAGAAGGATGGGATTCAGTTTGTAATTTGACGAGGATCTTTTTTGGCGCTGGTGTCTCATTATCAAGATCTAATCAAACAAGTTTATTCAAATGTAATTAAAATATAATTAACCAAAAAGAGAAAGAGAATTTTTTTATTTTTTAAATAATATATTCGGGCAGGGGAGATTATGAAAAGGAAAAAAAACATTAATATCAGCCACGAGGCAAATCGCGTATACGACACCGTTTTGAAGTACACCAATACGGAGTTCATCGCCTGTAGTATTTTCAACAAAGAGAAGACTTCTCGCTCTCTCTCTCCCACTCGCAATTTCAAATTATCATTTCCTCAAAGGTCAGCGACTTCCGAGTCCACGGCGTTTCGTTATCATACTCCGAACCTACTACGTTACGCCACCGCTTGATTCGCTGGTAAAATTGCTAACCGAATTGAGATCTTCTAAGAGTTCTCGAGTGAGATCGTGTTTTTTGTTGTTGTTGTTGTTGTTATTAGTAAAATTGCTTGAAGTTCGAAATGTAGATCTATCTATGCTGCGATTTGAGTTAAAAAGAGCTTTATACACTTGAAATTCATCGAGATCTGTGCTGCAATTTCGAGGATTTTATTGTTTAGGTCGTTGATGAGCTAGAAAACGGATTTGACTTGAGTGAGTGTCTCACTTTAGGCAGTATCTTTTAGAACGTGTGTGAAGTAATTTCGAGAATGTACTTTTTGTGTAAAATCATATTTAACCGTGAGTTGATTAATTACAGTATCTATTCTCGCAGGTAACTTCACGTATGGAGAGTAATACTTTAAAAGATTTGAATACTCTTCCTGTAACTGAGACGATGAGTGAATGTTTTAAAGAAAGCTTAGCCAAGCCTTGTGTTGCGAAAATGAATGCAAAATCTGAAGATAGACCATTACCTAGCAGCACTATTGCTTTGAATCCCACTAGCCTTGGAGAACCAGAGAAAGCAACCGTGGAAGTTGAATATATTGAATCAGAGAACTTGGATAATGTAGACCATGCTGATGCAGTTCTCAAGGTATATTTCATGTATATCCATGTATTTTATATTGAATATATGATTTTCTTTACGCAAGATGAATTAGTTTGGTTCTTTTTTTTTTTTTTTTTTTTTTCTTCAGATGGTTCTAGCTGGTCTGGACTCCAAGGATTGGGTATCTGTCTGTGAGGCTCTTAATAATGTTCGTCGGCTTTCCATATTCCACAAAGAAGCAATGTTGCCTATACTGTAAGCCATGTTCTCTATACTGATATCTATTACTTTATTATCTCTTAAAGTAGATTGTAAAATGGAAGTCTCACTATGCTATATATACCCTTTCACAGAGAAAAAGTGATCCCACTTGTCGTGAAATCACTGAAAAATCCGAGAAGTGCGGTATGTAAAACGGCATGCATGACATCAGCAGACATCTTCAGTGCATATAACGACCATATAACAGATCTGTTGGATTCTCTGGTAGCTCTTTATTCACTTCCTCATTGTGTTCGGTGATTGGATTTTACTTGTTCTTACAAAAGTTTCATACACAACACTATGCTCTCAGCTTACTCAACTCCTCCTCAAGTCTTCTCAAGATAAAAGGTTTGTCTGCGAGGCAGCAGAGAAAGCTTTAACATCAATGACCAAATACGTTTCCCCAACTTTGCTGTTACCAAAGCTGCAACCTTGTCTCAAGAACAGGAATCCTCGGATCCGTGCTAAAGCATCGTTATGCTTCTCCCGAAGTGTTCCTCGACTGGTAATACAAGTTCAACTTCTGTTCTTTCCACATATATCTATCCTATGTAACAGTTCCAACAACTCCTAGCGCTATGTTATACATGTTTCAGGGCGTTGAAGGTATTAAAGAATACGGAATCGATAAATTAGTTCAAGCAGCCGCTTCTCAACTTAGCGATCAGCTCCCTGAATCTCGGGAGGCTGCACGGACCGTCCTGCTAGAACTTCAGAACGTGTACGAAAAAGCTCATCCTCTCATCAAACCAGAGACATCATCATCGCCAGAGGGAGAGAAAATCTCAGAGGCAGAGCCAATTACTTGGGAAATCTTCTGCCAGTCAAAGCTATCCGCTCTAAGCGCACAAGCCGTTCTTCGTGTCACTAGTGTTGTGCCAGTGACTGCTCGGGAGGTGTTGGTTACTACATGTTCATCTCCTACATCACAGTTATAAGCCTTTTCTTCTACATTTTGATTTTATTCTTAAAAGAAAGTTTGCTATGGAGCACACGGGGTCACATGGTATTCTACCGAATTGGCAAATCATGGACCGGTAAAGAGAGTGAAAACCGGTTATGAAAATTCTTGGTTATTTTTCTTTTCGTAAGTCCTCTGTCTTCAGTCTTCTTCAGTGATGTTCTTCTTTTTATTTTTGTGATTTGTATATGGTAAAATAGCCCGAGTCTATTGGTTCAATTCTTTGACGATAATTCAAGTTTCATTCTTCACATCATCCTTGTTGGAGTTTTGACTAGATCTCGACTCGGTAGTATTAGATGGTTATAAGTTAATCCACCTTAGTCATTTACAAATTTTGGATTAGTTTAGTGGTCAGATTATTGTGCTTTAATCCAACGAACCTAAGATTGTTTCCACCAGTCAAACTTTTATTAGATATAAGAATAATAAAGTGTCTGAGATCTGAACATAGAGTGAAGATAAATATAGCCTTTAACTTAGCCAAGTAAGGTGAAACAATAGTAACAACAATCTCTAAATAATTCAGCTCTGCGAGAGATCGCGGCTTCGATTAGCTGCAGCAACAACAGCATTCATAAGATTTGCACGGAAAGAACCCTTCTCCAGTTCATGAACTCCAGCTATTGTAGTCCCGCCTGGTGAAGTAACATCATCTTTCAACACTCCTGGATGCTTCCCTGTCTTGCTCACCATTGTTGCAGCTCCAAGAACCTGCCAGAGAACACACACACAAAGCTCAGGAGGCTTTATTTCTAGTTTCGGTTATTCAAGAGAAGATTAAAGAACCTAAGAAGGGATTCACTGACAGTTTGTGAAGCTAAGCCAAGTGCGAGTTCTCGGGGTAAACCAGCAGCTACTCCTCCATCAGCTAAAGCTTCAATGGCTAAGAATATGTATGCTGGTCCACTTCCACTGTAATGGTTTCATGGTTACTTGATTAGTGGGAGCGACTTGAACAACTTTAAGCATTTTGATAAAACCGTTACGTACCTGAGACCAGTAACAGCATCAAACATTTTCTCATCAGCTTTAAACATCTTCCCCACCGACCCAAACAACTTAGCAACAAGTGCTCCATCTTCTTCAGTTGCCGCTGTTCCCAGACTCATCACTATTTTACACAAAAGACATAAATGTTCATCATCTGTACACATTTCATGGTCTCAAAGGAAGAAAAACAATCACAAACATTTCAGAAAGAAGAAAAACACAAATAAGGAGTCTAAGAGAAACGAACCTGAAGCACCCTCACCAACTGCAGCTGGTGTATTAGGCATCACCCTTATGAATCGATCATGACCAGCCCATTCCTAACATAAACGAAAAAAAAAAAAAAAAAATCTTTCAGCTTTTTAACCAAACAAAACTCTAAAAACTAACACTGTCACACCGTTGTTAGTGACATAAACATTTCCAAAAACCCGGGAAATTAAACTAAATAAAGCTTATTATTCAGGAATAATGAAAACTCTTAACATATATCTGACTAAGTATACTCCTTTTAACTACAAAGAGATATAACCTGTAGATCTTTCAATTTAATTCCAGCTGCAACTGAAACCAGAAGCTTATCCTTAGAGAGCTTAGACCTCAACTCCGTGATAGCCTTCTTAACTGCAAACAACTTTAAATCAAATACTAGATATTCCAAGAATGAATAATAGATCACACAGATCTCAAAATATCTTTCTTTTTTTTTTTTTAATTCGGTTGTGATTCAATAAAGACAGAGAAACATACCAACTTGAGGTTTCACAGAGAAAATCACAACATCACTTTCTTCAACGACCTGTCAACGTAAGTTCATCATAATAGTTTCTATCTTAAGAGTCTAAGTTAAAAAAGTAAAAAAAAAAAAAAAAAAAAAAAGATTGGCTTCTCTTACTTCTTCGTTACTGGAGAAGACACTGACGCCAAAGGATTGAAAGACATCATGGCGTTCGGGATTGGAGTGAACAGCTGTTGACATATGATGCGGAGGAAGCAGACCAGAGGCAACTATACCTCTGGCTATACTCTCCGCCATCTTCCCTGCTCCGATGAACCCCACCGTCAAATACTCCATCGGTACCGGAGGTTTCTCCATCGGGAAAAAAATTACGGATTTGGGTTTGTTCACTCACTGGTTCAAGTTACTTAAAGTGTGACAAGTGTTGGACCGCGCACGTGCAGATCACGTGGCCCAATAAACAGAATATAAACTTACAAAACGGCCCGCTTTGATAATTATACAATCGTGTCGTTCGTACATAGGGAAGTATAACATCACCGCGTTTTTTCTGTCTAAACAAACCAAAAAACGACACGAACACCTTAAATTAGGCTTTTTTTTTTTTTTTTCGGAACTGCTGAGGACTGAAGATGTCGATCAACCTTGAAATGAGCGTGGAAGAATCTTTTCACCTGTTTCCAACGATGAAACAAAAGCAACATAATTTTATTATTAGTACATGAAGGCCAAAGAGTTAAAGAAAGTGTTCTTGGTTTGTAAAACTTGCCTCTTTAAAGGAACGTTGGATAATGAAGTCTCTGAGTTTTGTTTCTTCTGATGCAAACATTACAATGTGACTAGGCGAGTTTGACCAGTTTCCAGCAATCTCTGATACGAAACCTAAAGGGTCCATCCAGGGCCGGCCCGGAGGGCAAGCCACTCAAACGACTGCTTAGGGCATACAATTTTAGAGGGCATATTTTTTTTAAGTTTTTATATATATTAATAATTTTGTTTGTACTTATATGTAAATATAATTTAGAGTTCTATTGATAATAATACTATTTGTAAGAGTTTTATCTTTGGTTATAAAACTTTTATTAATAAACATATTCAATAAATGTTTTGTTAAATGGTAATTATTTTTTAAATATAAAATTTTATACTAAGAAATTATTTTACTAAATTTATTATTTGACAATACTGAATGTTTAAGATAACATTGACTGATATTGCCATGCAGTTAACTTGCTATTTTGTTTACCAATCATTATCAAAATTGAATTTGCTTATAATTTTAGTGTTATTTATATTATATATTGATATTATATAAAACATAGTATGACATGTTGATATTAGATAAATTGGTTTATGGTTTCAAACATTCCTGGCTTAGATAAGTTGGATTGTGTCTTTAGTTTATTTTTTATATTTTTTTGCATTTTATGTGAATTTTTGTTATTTAAAACAAAACAAAAACTTAATTTTTCTAGAAGGAAAATTTCCACAAATCGACGATTATTCATGTACTCAGAACACATAATTCACAGACATATATTCTTACATGCAGTGTCAGAAAACAGTCATTTTTTATCGTTCACATGGACGCAGAATTACCAGTTTGGTTTACAAATTCTTCTGAATCTGTTGTCGTTTGTTGATGAAAAAAAATAAAACTCAAAAATACATGACATGCAAATCTCTTTTCACAAAATTTTTGCTTGGGGCATCCGAAAATGTTGGACCGGCGCTGGGTCCATCAAGAATCTGTCTGACTCGTCAAGTTTTCCCTTCTCTTCACTGTTTGAAAAGATGAAGAAGAATGGTCACTTTTAGTTTCTCCGACCTAGCCTTGCATTCGAACTATCAAATAATGTAAAAGTGGGTTGGCTCTTCAATTTGTATGTAATGTTTCCCTTTGACTAGCCTAGGTTAATCTTGTAACTTTCATTGGCGGCAAAACTACCAAAACACAAACCGTTGAATAAAATAAAGCAAATGACTTTAAGTATGGTGCAGAGTAAGGATACAGACCAACTTGCAACACTTTCTCCATATAAAGCATCAGAGAGTTTATACAAGTAGAGAGATCACCAAGAGCTGAAAACACGGATTGCATGAGACGTGGAGCTTTGCTCTTGCACACATAAAAGAAAGGTGTTGTAATTTGCAACACATCAAAACCATTCTATCTTACCTTAATCTGAACATAATGAGAGCTAAATGTGATAACATCACACCATTAAAACGTAACAACATACACGAATCAAGAAACGATCAACATTTCTTGTGAACATAAAAAAAAAGGCTCCACCTTTTCCTAACTTCCATCCAAGAACACGGAAGTTACGTAAAAGCCCAAATGAAGCTGACGTGTTACAGACACGTTGGGTTAGTTCACTGTTTAGCCATCCATATTATTATGGGCTTAAGAGTATATTCATAAAAGGCTCAGGGTCTGACTTGCTTAGGCCCATCTTGTTATGGGTTATCTTTAAGAGACACTACAGTACACATAAACGATGAGGTTCGACAAAGATTAGCTTCTAGAAAGAAAGAAACAACAAAACTCTGCGTAACGTTCCGATGCAAAACGTTTAAGCTAACAGGGTTTAAGTGGACATATGGCCCAACACGACTGACGAGGACAGCCCTTTTTTACAAAACTGAGTCTGTAACGCCTAACTTTCTCATGAATCCATGGACCGTGCACGACATGTATATATTATCAATATGTATGGTGAATAAATATTAGTATCACATACTGACATACGTTACTTTACATACATGTATTTTATTTTATTTTATTTTTACTTTTTTATTTAACGACCAAGTTACCTCGTTATTTAGTTTAAAGCATTTACAGTAGATAATAAAATGAATTATCGATCTATTTCATAAAATATATATATATATATCAAAGTAAGCACATAAAATTGAATATATTTAAGGATGAGATTACTTGGTACGTGTTGTATTAGCACCTGAATGTAATGATGATATCAACTATAATAGGTGAGTTTGAATAAGTAGAGATGTTAAAAAAAAAAAGAATTAAGTAAAGATTTTCGTGTTCTTCAGTTTGTTCTTTGATTTGTTCTCCTAGCATTATATTGTGTCTAAAATAAAGTTTATCATGCTATGGACTTTGCATACCAGTCATGCGGAGACGTGATTAATTAAATGGAGAACGTTTGCTCCATACAGTCTTTAGTTTTTAGGACAGAACTATCTGTGAGAAAGCTCAAAAGGTTTCTCGTAAATATAATAGGAGTATTGTGATTTGTGAATATATTTTACATTTGAGATTAAATTTTTTAATCTATAAACAAAAGTGGACCAGTTGAGAGAACCAAATGGTTTTAGATAATTAGTTAGAATTTCTTCGCAGATAACTATTCTGTTCCTCTTTCTCTCTATATTCCTTTTCTACCTTTTCTTTAACAAAGTAAGAAATTATGCCTTATACTAACACATATCATTGAAATATATGTCAATCTAGGTGCCAAATTTTAAGATTTCATTTTCTTTTGGCAAACATGTACTTTTATACTACGTTCGTTTTCTGAATTAATTGCCTCACTTCATGTGTTTACTATAAAAAGGTTTAGCGTTCAAATCTAGTGTACTATTGTTTTTTTTTGTAAATCATTAGTTGTGTAGTGTCTAAGAGCATCTCCAATGTAAAACTCCATTTTTTCCTCCAAAATGAAATAAAAGTGATTATGGAGTAAAAATGCTATAACCCCACTCTATTTGTAACTCTATAATGGAGTAGTGAACAAACAAAAAATAGATTATTCCATTTATGGAATACATCTCATTATGGAGTAAGAAATGAAGTGGGGTTGGAGCATTTCTTACTCTATAATCACTTTTACTTCATTTTGAAGTAAAAAATGGAGTTAGGTTGGAGATGCCCTAACACTGATTCAACTGAATAAACGTTTTGTTGTCCTTTCTTAACCTTTTCTAGTCTTCTCAAGGGACTGTAATTATTATTATTTTACCTTTTTATCAACAAAACTGAACTTCGTATATATAGAGACAACAATAAAGAAAATTAGCGATTAAGGAGAATGGTGTATGACATGTATGTGTGTGAGGCGAGAGGTGTTTAATTAGAATAGATTGTAATTTATGTGTAGAATATTGTAGTCAGTTTTTTCTGGTTATTTTGTAAATACATTTTCATTTGACTACTACTCGTAATTTCCAGTTAAAACTTGTTTTGTAGTAATATTCAAGTCACTAAACCAATAACTATTAACTACATGTTGGAACCATGAAAACTAACATTTAAGTAAAAACACCTTCTCTACGACTATAGTAATATTTACTTTTGAACCATTAAGTCTTTTTTTTTATAACACTGATAATAAATCGAGCCGAACATGGTTTCATAACGTACAAAGAAAGAACATGAAAAAGATAAATGTCAATAGACACCAATTTGAAAAGAAAGGGAAATCTCACCAAAGCCTTCTACACTTGAGCCTCCAAAGCAAGTAGGTGATGAAGCCAAACTGGACCTCCTTGAGCGATATAAGATTGATGGCGCAAATCACGAGTGACACTCACCGCAATTGACGTTGCTGACTCATTGCGGACGGAACAGACGTGGTCTACACTCCAACAATCTATCCGTGCGAGTAGAAATCTGATATTGTGGCATAAATGGCTGAAAATATTGTTGTTATCTGGATTTGTGATAACTCCATGAAGGCTTTCAGACGCTGTTTCGAAGATTATATTTGAAAACACAATACTAACTCTTTTTGAAAACTGTTAAACAAAACTCACGTCAATTTATAAATAGTCTTGTGAAAACCAACGATGAGAAAACAAAAAAAAACCCATGGCAGCTTCATCACCACCCCATCACGTGGTTCTCTTCCCATACATGTCCAAAGGTCACACCATCCCTCTCCTCCAATTCGCCCGTCTCCTCCTCCGTCACCGCCGTGTCATCTCCACCTCCGACGACAAAACCCAAGAACCAAACATTTCCATCACCATCTTCACCACCCCAAAAAACCACCCCTTCATCTCAAACTTCCTCTCGGACGTCTCATCATCCACCAAAATAATCTCCCTCCCTTTCCCGGAAAACATCTCCGACATCCCTCCCGGCGTCGAGACCACCGACAAGCTCCCTTCCATGTCACTCTACGTGCCCTTCACGCGCGCAACAAACTCTCTCCAGCCTCTCTTCGAAGAAACACTCAAGAATCTTCCACAAGTTTCTTTCATCGTCGCCGACGGGTTCCTCTGGTGGACACTGGACTCCGGCGCCAAGTTTAGTATCCCGAGCCTCGCGTTCTTCGGCATGAACAACTACGCGTCAGCTCTCTTCTCCTCCGTTTACGTAAACCAACTTTTCACCAAACCGGAAATTATTAAATCCGAAACCGAACCGGTTACTGTACCGGAATTCCCATGGATCTCGGTTAAGAAATGCGAGTTCTCGCCTATCTTTACTCACACGGATAGATCGGGTCCAGAGTTCGAGCTGTTCATGGATCAAATAGTGTCCACGGGGAAAAGCCGTGGAGTTGTAGTAAATAGTTTTTACGAGCTAGAGTCAACGTTTGTTGACTTCCGGCTCCGTGGTAACGATGGTCCCAAGCCGTGGTGTGTTGGGCCTTTGTGCATGGTTAATTCTCATAAACCGGAAAGTGATAAACCGAGTTGGATTCATTGGTTGGACCGGAAGGGAGAGGAAAGATGTCCGGTTTTGTATGTGGCGTTTGGAACGCAGACGGAGATTTCAAAAGAGCAGCTCAAGGAAATAGCATTAGGGTTAGAAGATTCCAAGGTACGTAAAACCGTCCGTGCCAAAATATGAATAAGTAATGGTTACATTAAGTATATAGTGCTCCCTCCGTTTCTTTTTATAAGATGTTTTGGTTGAATGCACGGAGATTAAGATATTAATCTTTTTTTGTAAAGATACTTTTAATGATATAATTTTAAAATCATTTAACCAATTATAAAAAGACTGATTATTTTTATTGGTTGAACAGTTTTCAATAAAGTTAAAGTTAACCTTAAAACTTAAAAACTACCTTAAAATCTCAAAACATCTTATATTTTGAAACAACATAAATCCTCTAAAACATCTTATAAAAGAAACGGAGAGAGTATCATTTACTAATAATTAGTCTCTCTGTTTTGTCATTTTAATATATTTCTCTTGTTATAAAAAGAGTGTCACTTTAGATTTTCAATGCAGTTTTGAGGTAAAAATTAATTACAAATGCATTGATTTTATAAAGAATTTTAGTTCTAAAAAATTTTATTGGTTGATTTTGTGTAATTAATAAGAATATAACACATTCCAAAAAAATTTTTAATCTGTGTGAAAAATGTCAAAGTGACACTCTTTATGAAACAGAGAGAGTATTTACTAGTAATGTATTTGTCTCCTCTCTCTTTTTCTTACTAGTAATGTATTTATCAACCATTTAATATTTTTGAATGTGAAAAACATACTGGTAGTTGACATTAATTTTCACCTATTTATTCATTAATGCATATATTAATGCATATATGGGGACTCTGGAGTGACAGAACATTTCTATGCTAATTAATTTACGTGGCCCTTGACTGATTTAATGCAAAGGTTAACTTCTTGTGGGTCACGAGAATGGACGTTGAAGAATTGACTGGAGAATTAGGGTTGGAAAAAAGAGTGAGAGATCATGGGATGATTGTTAGAGATTGGGTGAACCAATGGGAGATATTGTCACATGAAAGTGTCAAAGGGTTTTTGAGTCATTGCGGATGGAACTCGGCGCAAGAGAGTATTTGCACTGGAGTTCCGATGCTGGCTTGGCCAATGATGGCTGAGCAGCCAGTAAATGCTAAATTTGTAGTGGAAGAGCTAAAGATCGGTGTAAGGATTGAAACAATAGATGGGAGTGTGGAAGGATTCGTGACAAGAAAAGAACTTAGTCAAAAGGTATACAAGTTAAAATGTTTTTAATGAATATGATATTATGTTATGGCACTAAATATAATCTGTTCAAACATATTTAGGTTAAGGAGTTAATGGAAGGATATATGGGGAAGACTGCGATGAAGAATGTGAAAGAGTATGCAGAAATGGCGAAAGAAGCTTTGGCTCAAGGCACTGGTTCGTCTTGGAAGAATTTGAATTCACTTCTTGAAGAGCTATGTGAGAGTAGAGAGGCAAATGATGTTAATAAATCATGAAACGATTATTTGAGAGATTTAGCAATGGACAACCAAACCTGTTTGTAACCATGGTGCTCATTTTAACGTTATTTAGTTTGGTTTGGGACATGTTCACAGTAATAACGTTATCATCTTATTTCGATTCACAGAAACTATCAGGAGATATTGAGAAAGTCTTTTTGATAAGCTATTCTACAATGCCAAACGCCTAATCCTAAGATCACGTACATTAAGAGCTAAGAGAAGAGTTTACACGTTTCCCAAGATAAATATTAAAATAATTTCATTCACATGAACCTATCTTTGGTGAGCTCTTTCGGGTGAACTTCTTTCTAGTGAGTTCATTATTGTTTTGTGGGTTTCACGACACATAGCAACTCACGATTCGTTCAATTATTTTTTTTTTAAAGAAAAAATTTATTAATGAAAAATTAAAAACTTGAATCCAAAAAGATTCACTAATGTACGTGCTCTAAGAGCATCATTATTGCTATATACAAATCTAAGTCCCTTAGCTTATTATATTAATTAATGTTACTTAAGAGACAACTGTAAGAGACGTTATACGAAATGGAGATTATAGCTGGAACTTTTACGGTGTCTCTTAGCAAAAAAATTTAATATTATTATAGGTCGATTTGCTGTGGCTCTAATGCCTGAAAGCACGAGAGAGAGGTCATCGATGACTGAAGAATCGCTGACCAGAGCCACCGCGGGTGACGTCGTGGTGGATAGCAGAGCCACCGAGAGGGAGAGAACCGTTTCGCTTGGAGAGGAATCGACAGAGAGATAAGCCGAAATGGTTGAAACACCAAACCTCTCCTCTACCCACTCAGTTTTCAACAAACTCTGCTTTGGATCATCCAAAACGGAACCGATTGAAAAGAGATAGAAGAAGAAGAAAGAACACGAGACGGAAAAAACAAAGACGAAGAAAAAAGAAAGAAAAAAAAGGAAAAACATATATTATTGAGGTTTATCCAGACGCTGACACATGGCTTCTTTCTTTGGCTAAAGACGAGCCCATTTGTCCCTTAATTAAGGTACGTTTGCTTTGTTTCTTAATCTTTTTGATTTAAATTCGACCCAATAAAAGGAAGAAATGGGCTAAAAGACAGGCGATAATGTTGCTCTAATGCTCTAATGCCCTCCTACTATAAAGTAGTGTGCTCAATGTCAATCAGCTGAGGTATATGTGTGGGCTTTTACTTCAGATGGCCCAACTACTTAGCAAACTTTGTAACGTTTTGAGCCCAACTAATATGCTTTAGAACTTAGAAGGGTGTTTATGTCTTTTGACATGCGGGTGGATAATGTGAGAACTGAGAGAAACAGAGTAAACCTTATCGACTGAAAGATTGAGTAGTAGAAGCAAAAAAAATGGCGTCGATTACAGCATCTTCTACCTTTCACTCATTCTCAACAACCAAAAGCCCTAACCTTTCTTCGACCCATCTTCTTCCTCTATCCAAAAACCTCACCTTTCGAACCAGACCCATCGGAAACAGCAGAGTTTGCAGCTTTTCCGCGTTCACGAAACAGAGTCGCCTCGGGTTGAGGAAGGTCTTGGCACTTGGAGCAGGAGGAGGAGAAGAAGGCGTTGCAATTGCAGATGAAGAGCAACAACAACAACAACAACAGCAAGAGACTGTCTCTGTTCCTGTCTCTCCTTCAGACATGCTCACCATGTTTTTTCAGGTACTTTACATCTCTTTTTTTGATTAATCACTCCTGTGACCTTGTCTGATTATCATCCTTAGTGTATGTTAGCGAGTAGATAAGATGGAATGCTTTGTAATATGAGTAGTACATTGTAATTTATTAGCAAACTCTAACGTTGTTTGGTTATAGAAGAGCTTAGTAACGGTTTATAATTGCACAATAGTATTTTTAAGGGTGGCCTCCCACATTGAGTTTGATCATTGTTGGCTTTTTTTTTGTTTGATTTTGAAGGCTGATGGAACTTTGAATGAAGCAGCTATTCCTAATGTGACTAAGGCCTTACAGGTAATACTTTGCTTTGAGATAATAATCTTTACTTGTACTTGCAAATCTGTTTAGAGCTCAACGTGTATCTTTGTTGAATGTATTTGTTTCTCTTAAGTTTCTTGGATTATATTAAACCCCTTTTGGTTACTTGTTTAGATTCCATTCACTCACTATTGTTCACTTTACTCTTAACACTCTTTAGATCTTCCTTAACTCGAAGTTTAGCTTTCTACAGCAGTGAATTAAAGCCAATAGTAAATCTTGTTTGTTCTTTCAGGACATAGATGGAGTTTCCAACTTGAAGGTTCAAGTTTCTGAAGGTGTTGCGGTTGTTGAGGTTTGTTCACATCCAATATTCTCTTGATACATTACCTAAAGACTTTGAATATGTATGGATTAGAAATTTCGAGTATCACATTTTGTTTACATATTAACGGACCACGGGATTAGTCTTTATGGCCGCATAACAAAGGTGGACCGGGCCTGAGCCTTGAAAAGTCAAGGCCTTTATAGGAACAGTCGTGTTATGGCTTGATGATAAGCATAACAACATCTCCATGTTTGTTTGATGTTTGGATCAGTATATTGAAATCTGACTTATGTTCTTGTGTGTGTATGAAGCTTTCAAAGCAAACAACGGTTCAAGCAACAGGAGTGGCGTCAAGCTTGGTGGAGACTATACAAGGAGCAGGGTTTAAGTTACAGACTTTGAATCTGAGCTTTGAAGACGAAGATGAGGTTCTTGTCTAATAATTGAATATAATTGAATCATGTTTTTGACCAAAATAAATTGAATCATGTTTCTGTTCCATTTTCTGATTAAAGAAACTCTTTAGTGTTCAATGTTAGGGTCACTTATCTTTTTTTCATATGTTCCTCTCGCAAGAAGACAACGTAGTAGATTACAAAAAGTGGAAATTAATATTTTCGTTGCTTAAAAACAAGAAAAATAATAATTCCTTAGGTCATAATGGGTTCCCACAAAGCATGGAGGTTGAGAATTTTCTAGACTTTTGGGTTCCATGCTTTTGAACAATCCATGTGGTTGTGTGTCAGTGTGTGTACATAGTAAAATATATAGTGAATCACAGCTCAGACATTGTTGTACTTGCATCTCTAAATGATACATTTCTTTATCTTCTTCTATTCTTTGTACTTGCATTTTATAGTTATGATGTCGTGTAATCTATTTTATCAGATGAAAATGTATAACTAAGAAGAAGAAAACATTCATTCGTGAAACCTTTTTTTTTCTTTAATCACACACGAGACCAATAATGATAAAATCTTTACTCGTCGCCGACCTCATTTTAATTAACTCTTGATCCTGTTCCCGATATTTTAAAAGGAAAAAAAAAATCATCGAAATAATTTAAAACCCATGTGCTCTTGTCCATCTATGATTTGATAACACTTCAGATTTTTATAAGAACAGGGTAAAAGCATACTATAACGAAGATATTTCATTTCACTTTACTGCATGTTAGGAAAGCTAGATAAACGACAAACGTTTTTTTCACTGGTGCAATAATATAAGCGACACAGCTTTATGGGCAAATTGAATTCTATTTACTGTATGTCCTAAATGCAAGTTTATTAATGTCAAATTGCCATACACTGGTTTCTTGGGGTATGCAAACATATCCCAATATTTTCAGCATAGTTCAAAGAGTTAAAATAAATTATTTGTATTGATAAAAGTATTCCAAGTTGGTGTAATAAAATGGAGAGTTCAGTGTATTATCCTTTTCATGTAGTATTATCTATACAGCCCATTTTGGGAATCTGATATGTTCCTCGGGCTCTGAGAAATTATGCAGTGAAAGTTCAAAGCTGGCAAGCATATAATAACTACTCTGGACCTAACACTTACTATGCATTATAATTACTTGTTTGTATTTTATGGATAATAACATGAATTAATATTTATTTTAATAAAATAACTTCTATATATAGCACAAAAGGCCATTGGTCTTCAACATGAGACATGAGACTTCACCACTTCCTTATCTCTCACAAAATGTCTCTCTCGCTTCTTTCAGTCTTCATCTTTCTTCAAGTCTTTACTAATGTAAGTTTTTATTATTATTTTTTTAGAAAATAATGTTTTCAATTATATTTAGTGTGAAAGATTAGAAACTAGTATATATATTTGTACATTTCAACTAACTATATATTGTGATTAATCACCGAGCAGGTTGTTTTTGCTGCTTCAAATGAGGAATCCAAGGCATTAGTATGTTTCTAAATTTATAATTTTCGCTCTAACTATTTAAATGTGTATATTTTAAGTATTGTTTAGGCTAAAATACTATTTCTTAAGTTACAAAAAAAAACATTATTTATTACGTAATAAAGGTAAAACTAATTTTCTAAAAATGTTACGTGGTATTCCACTGCTCTTCACAGGGTTCTTTACCGTCACCGACGTCCCCGGCAATCAAACCACCGTCTCCGCCATACAAGCCACCCTCACTGCCTACTACCCCGATTAAACCACCCACCATTACACCACCAGTCAAACCTCCAACCACTCCGGTTAAACCATACCCAACTCCTTCGGTTAAACCACCCACATCACCACCGGCTAAACCCCCTACGTACAAACCTCCAACTGCTAAACCACCTACAACAACACCGGTCAAACCACCTCCGGTTCAACCACCTTACAAATCCCCAACGCCACCGGTTAAGCCAGTCAAACCACCTACATCGCCGGTTAAACCAACCCCAATACCTCCATATAAGGCACCACCGGTTACCACACCGCCACCATCTAAACCACCTGTCAACCCAATTCCATCACCTCCGGTTAAGCCACCGGCCAAACCTCCGACACCACCTCGGATAGGTAAATTCAGCTAATAATATTTTCTTTATAATATTGTAATGATTATTGATCGTTGATTAAACTAATGTAACACTGGTGACTACTTTTTTGGACGGTATAGATTGCGTGTCTTTATGTGGGACACGATGTGGCCAACACTCGAGGAAGAACGTATGTATGAGAGCGTGCGTCACGTGCTGCTACCGCTGCAAGTGCGTTCCTCCTGGCACGTACGGTAATAAGGAGAAGTGTGGATCTTGTTACGCCAACATGAAGACACGTGGCGGCAGACCCAAGTGTCCTTAAACTTTTGAATAAACGATGGTTAATGTGAAATGATATCCACTAAATCAAATGATGATGTTAGAGAAACTTCATACTAGTTAGCAATGCGTTTTGTTTTTTTCCTTTGTTTGTTTTAGTAATATGAAACTTTATTCATTTACTTTGACAAAAAAAATAGAGGAAATGTCATGCGTAGTTTGCTTATTCAGAATATTATTGATACTATCGGAAGATATAATTATCAAATGAAAGATACATGCCTTATCAAATGATTAAATGGTCCAATACTTCTAAAATCTGTGAGAGAAAAACTGTTGGCATGTTTTATGAGGGCATAATCAAATCGTCAACCAGTATTGAAACTGTCATATGCTATTGTATTAGAATGTACATGTGGTTATAGTATATACACTTGTTTCAACGTCAACGAGAAGAGTGAAGACATCGCCCCTCGTATGCGTGTGATGAACGAATCTTGACTTCTTTGTTATTTTTCGCAGAAAAGAGAGAGAGAGGAATAATTAAACCCTATATATCTGCTTCTATCTTATTGTTAATCATTAGTCTACTTTCGATAATACACTCTCTTTGTAACTTTCTTCTCTACAGAACATTTCTAGCTCAAGTCATGGATTCTTCTTAACTGTAACTCTGTAAGTATTACAATCACTCCTTTTCTCTTTTTTTTTTTTTTGCTACTCGTTCAATATTGTTTTAATAGTTTTTTTTGTTGAAATTCTATGCTCATTGGACATTTGACTAAATTCAAGGTTATGTTAGTAAATGTACAAGGCTTATTAAATGATTTTGTATGAGACCTGATATTAAAAAATCTTGTTCTTTGGACATTTGACTAAATTTCAAGGATTTTTTTTTTTTGTAGAAAATGTTTGGAGCTTGGGGAGCTTGTGTTGAACTCCGGTCTCTTACACAAGTCATGGACTAGGATCTCTGAGGTATATGAATCAACCCATCAAAATCAAGATTCAGGTCTGCAATTCAAGATTTACCAAGAATCTATATACACAATTGCGGTTTTTGTCGCGCCATCTATCCGCAAAAATATCCCATCGAACTCTACTTCCACTCTTCTTTCCGGGCCACAAGATCAGAATCCCTTTCATTTTCTATGTTCTGAGAAGATCTCCTCCTTCTCTATTCACGCACCTACGTAGTACGTATCAACTCTAGCCATGTTCGTTATGTGAACGCGGAAACCGGCGGCAACGACAAAGAAATTACACTGCATCGAATATTCAGCGTCTTTCTATTCCTCACAATCAACCGCTGCATTAAGAAAAACAGGCTAGCTTTATTTTATCAGTCTTGAACTTTGCTGTGTTTTGCCGTGAATTGTGGCCGCTGCCGCTGGTTTTGGGCGTTCGCATAACGAACATGGTTTCTGCCTACAAGAATGATCTCATTCAGCTCAAATCAGAGGTAGTATTCAATTCCACTATACTCTCTTGAGTATTTGTTTACAAGTCAACAACTTAATATGAAATATCATACCAAAATAGACAAAAACTTAATATGAAAAGTTTCCAAAATAAGAGTAATTGAAATTCTTGAAAACAAGGCTACGTTTCCCTCTGTTGATATTACATGCACATAAATAAATCTACTTTTTTCTTTAAAATATCACTAAAATATAATTTTAAATTAATTTATTTGATTATAACTAAACAGTAAAATGCAATTGATTATACATGTTTAATAATTTTAAAATTGCTTATATATGTTAAAATATTTTATATTGTGAGACAAAAAAAATTCCTAAACCATCATTTATAATATTGAAACAGAGGACTAAGTCTTTTTATGAATCTTAAAAAAATGACTAGAAGACATTTTATATCTTTTATTTAGAAAACATTTATTAATTTTTAAAAATTAAAAGATAAGAGACTTATCTTATATTAGACTAAGAATCTCACATCTAAAAGATCCCATTAATTATATTTTTATAAATCATGGTAGATCAGTTTGATCGAGAAATTTAAATTTGGATAAGAGCTATATATATTTTATTAACAATTTTCGTCACATTTATCAGCATCAGTACTACTCTTGAAATGCTTGGATGACAATATACATCAAAAAGCTAATAGCACTTGTGGGAGCCAAAAGCCAATAATCTGCAAACCAGTTTTATTTCTGACCTCTTGATTTCGTGGAACTGTAGAAAGCGTGTGCTGAGCGAGGCTTTTTCTTTTTGCGATCTTCGCGGAAGGAGAGAAATAGGAATTATTAGTTTTCATTTTTATAAATTTACGCGAAATAATTAGCTACTTATATCTGAAGAATGATTTTTCTTATCTTCAACATTTGTCCTACTTTCAATAAATAAAACCCTCTCTTTATCACATTCTTTTCTACAGAATATCTCCAGCTCAAGCCATCGATTCGTCTTCGCAGTAAGTATTATAGTTAACTCTTTTCTTTCTTTTTAAATTTTACTACTCAGTTGCTCAACTCAAGGCTGACGCCGTCTCGCGTACAGGGTTTGATCCAACACATCTCCAATAATGGGGAATCGTTTCTTTCTTTGCTTTTTTTTTTTGTCTTGAAAACATTTTATAAATTTTTTTAAGTGTTTCTAATTAAGATAAACCTAGTTACGTTTGATCTACTAATTATGAGAAATATCAAAAAAGAGATAATAAATAAGGAAATATTTTAATGCATTTAATTTAAATCCTTATGTAAATGGATACATTTCTAGTTACTTATGAGATTTTTGACATAAATTATGATTTTAGATTTTAAATATTAGACTAAAAAATGAATTTGATGATTAGAATTCTCAGAATTCATAAAATTAAACACTATTTCAGTGTAAATAATTAAAATAGAGCAAGTGTTAAAATTAGTTAATTATGTGGACTTTTTTTAAACCCTGGCCCTCTTATCACTTTCTTCTCTACAGAGCATCTCCAGTTCAAGCCATGGATTCTCCTTATTCACGGTACGTATTACAAATGACTCTTTTCTTTCTTTCTGTTTAATTTTTTTTGTTACTCAGTTGCTCAACTCATGGCTGATTCTCAAATCAATAGAACTTAAAAAAAAATTAGAGATAAGAAGATAACACAATCGATATATATATATATTAATACAGAGATTAAATAATCTATACATAATTGTTTATTCATACGTGGGGAGCGCTGGAACTTATATCCGTTATCTGATCCGGGATCCGTTCCGAAAAAAGAATATCCGGGAGGTCTGGATCCGGATCCGGATAGTGATTTCACGGATCCGGCGAATCCGGATCCGAATCCGGATTGTGAAATTTTCAGTTCGGATATCCGGATCCGGATCCACTAAATATTTAAAAATATTTAAAATAGAATTATATATATAGGTATATTATATATTTTTATTAAATATAATTAATAGTTAATTTTGTTAGTAAATTCTATTATTTCAATTTAAATTTTTGTAAAATAATATTTTTTAATAGAATAAATAAATACTATATTTTGATTTTTTTTAATTATTATTTTTTAAATAAACCAGATCCGGATATCCGCTGGTATCCGAGTTTTAGTCCGGATATCCGGATGGGCCGGATCCGGATAGTAATTTTACGGATCCGCCGAATCCGGATCCGGATCCGAACATCCTAAAATACCTCGGATATCCGATCCGTCCCACCTCTACGTGGGGTCAACATTTCTTATATATTTATCAAAATCTTGTTCTTTGGACATTTGACTAAATTCATTAGTTTTTTTTTTTCTTAATAGAAAATGCTTGGAGCTCGGGAAACTTGTGTTTAGCTCTGGTCTCTTACAAACCTCATGGAGTAAGATCCAAACCCATGGAAATCAAGTTTCAGGTCTAGAATTCAAGACTTACCAAGAAGGCATATACACAATTGTTGTTTTCGTGGCACCGAGTTTCCCTCCTTTAGATTCTGCTGCTTCCACTCTTCTTTTTGGGCGAACAGATCACTATCCCTTTCCCTTTCTATGTTCTGAAAAGAACTCCTCATTCTGCCTTCACACACCTGCTTACAATCTCTTTGTCTCTGCCAACAAGTACAAGCTCACTGAACTTAGAGCAGAGGTGATTTTCAATTCCACCTTTGAGTAATTTTTTTACAAGTAACAATTTCACATTCTTGAAAGTAATCTAGTTTGTTTAAGAGAAAATGACTATGATAAAACTAAAAAAGTTTTTGTCACAAATATAGAACTTAACAATTAAAATGACCAAAATAACATTTAAATGTTTTATTAAAATATATATTTATATCCCTTGAGTTAACTAATACTAGATTTTTTTGTTTAGAGTTGAGGAATAGAATTTTGGGAATAGTATTTTAAATTTTAAAAAATTAAAAAACTTAAAATTTCCAAAATAAAAAGTGTTATTTTGGGCATTTTAATTTGAAATTTATTTTTGTAATAAAAATTTAAAAAGGACTATTTGAGAGAATTGCCCTTTCCAAGTCAATAAACTTTTAATAAGTCTGCGTTGGTGTTTTCTAGCTGCTCGGTTTGCTCGAGTCCGAGAAACATGTGATCATAACCGGAGCTGCGTTAGGGGGATCGGTCGCATCTCTCTTTACGCTATGGCTTCTAGGGACAATCGAGCCTAGTTTCAAACGTCCCTTTTGCATAACTTTTGGCTCTCCGTTGCTTGGAGACGCTTCCTTGCAACAGATTCTTGACAACTCCTTGTGGAACTCGTGTTTCCTTCACGTGGCCGACGCTGCCCAAACTCCCGTGAACACAGATTTCCAGCCTTTTGGAACGTTCTTTATTTGTGTTGGCTCCCAATGCATTTGCATCGATGACCCTAAGACTGTCATGGAGTTGCTAGGCAGTGATAACGCGGATGCACTAGTCTGGAGAGACTACGGTGAGGTTCTTGGTCGTCTGGTTCAACCTGTGGTGGTGGATTCAAGATTGGTGTTATGACTTCATCCAAGGTTATGAACAATAGGATGTACCAGTGTTCGGACCAACATATATTTCAGATCAAGAAGAACCAAAAGTTATTATGGTCAATATGGAAAAGTGTGGATCTTGTTACGTCAACATGAAGACACGTGGAGGCAGACCCAAGTGTCCTTAAAACCTTTTTATAAAACGATGTGGAAGAATATCACTATACTCAATGTTGATGTTAGAGGAAAAATGGCGTTTTCATATAAGTTTGCAATGCGTGTTATTGTTGTCCTTTATTTTTTTTTTGTTGTCCTTTATTTGGTTTAGTAATATGAAACTAGATATCATTTAATCTGACCAAAACAAGTGGAGGACATGAGATGCGTAGCTGCTATGCAGAATATTATTGATACTATTGGAACATACGAGTGCTGGGCTTTATTTGGGTCTTAGATAAAGAAACATGGCTTATCAAATGATTAAATGGTTCAGAACTTTAAAAGCCAACTGGTGGCACTACTTATGATGTGTATTAACTGTGTGCATGAGATAACAATACTAAACAAATCGTTAAATCAGTATTGACATTGTCACCACCATGATACTGTAATGAAATGCAAATGTGTTTATTGTATTATTATACGTGTGGAATATTAATTGTGTGCATGAGATAACAACAATATACAAATCTTCAACAAGTATTGACATTGTTTAAACAAAAAAAAAGTATTTGACATTGTCATCATCTACCAGTATTGAAATGCAAATGTGTTTATTGTATACACTTGTGTCAACGTCATCAACTAAATATGAAACCATGTCATTTACTTTGACAAGAAAAATGGAGGATATGTCGTGCGTAATTGCTTATGCAGAATATTATTGATACTATCAGAACATATGAGCGTTGGGCTTTATTAGGGCCCATATGTTTAAAACTTCAGACGGCAAGGTCGTAAAGATCAGAGAGGCATGATGCCAGAAAGATTCGAATTAAGGAAGCATAGTAACGAGAGACATACTATAAAACATTAAAACCAACTGAGCCAACGTATCCTTAGGAAACAGAGATACATGCTCAAAACTAATCTCACTTATTGATGAGACCAGTGTTACTAAACAAATCATCAACCACATTATCATCATGAAACTGTATTGAAATGCAATTGTGTTTATTGTATTATTGCCCTTGTGTGAACGTCAACTAAATATATGTCGTCTCGAAAGCGTGTGTGGAAAGAATCTATGCTTTTGCGGACCCTTCGTGGAAAAGATAGAAAGAGGAATTTTTTCTTCTTCTTTATTTTCATTTCTTTTCGCGAAAATAAAATAGCTGTGTTATTTGGTTCTACTATATACTGTACTCTGAATAGCTCTAATTTTCAACATCGCTTCCAATAATTTAAACACTCTCTTTTTAATATCTTTCTTCTCTACCAAACATCTCCAGCTCACATCCATGGATACTTCTACAGGGTAAGTATTATAACTACTTTTTTTTTTCCCCAGTCACTTAACTCAAGGCTGATCCTGAAATTTATAGAACTTTAAGCAATTACAGATTAGAAGATTATATAATCGATGTATATTTTTTTAATAAAGTTAGAGATTAAATAATCTAATACACAATTGTTTATCCAAACCTGCTCTCAACAATTTTTATATACATTCTTGAAAATCTTGTTCTTTGGACATTTGACTAGATTCATTGTTTTTTTTTTAGGAGAAAATTTGTGGAGCAAGGGAAGTTTGTGTTGAAGGCCGGTCTCACGGACAAGGCATGGAGTAAAATCACAATCCATGGAAATGAAGTTTCAGGTCTAGAATTCAAGACTTACCATGAAGGCATATATACAATTGTGGTTTTCGTGGCACCGAGTTGTCCTTTAGATTCTGGTCCTCCCACTCCTCTATCTGGGCCACAAGCTCAGAATCCGTTTTATTTTCTATGTTCTGAGAAGATCTCCTCATTCTCCCTTCACACACCTGCGTACAATCTCTTTGTCTCTGCCAAGGAAGATCTCACTCACCTCAAATCAGACGTAAAATTTTCAATTTTCAATTTTCAATCCAATTCTACTCTCTTTGACTATTTGTTAACAAGTCAATAGCTCTATATGAAATAGTTTCCAAAGTAAAAGACTAATTCAAATTCTTGAAAGTAAGGCTATGTTATAACAAAGTCATAGTTGTTGTTTTGCAGTTGACTAAGTTGCTCGAGTCTAAGAAACAAGTGATCATAACTGGAGCTGCGTTAGGAGGATCGGTTGCATCTCTCTTTACGCTATGGCTTCTAGACACAGTCGATCCAAAACTAAAACGTCCCTTGTGCATCACGTTTGGCTCTCCTTTACTTGGAGACGCATCTCTGCAACAGATTCTTGAGAACTCCTTGAGGAACTCATGTTTCCTTCACGTGGCTGACGCTGCACAAACTCCCATTCAGGCAGGTTTCAAGCCTTTTGGAACGTTCTTGATATATGTTGGCGACCAATGCATTTGCATCGATGATCCTGAGACTGTCATGGAGTTGCTAAGCGGTGTTAATGATGATGGTGTTTTCAGCCGTATGGTTGAACGTGCTGAGAACAAGAAGCGGCGTTTTGATCCGCTTAAGAAGCTAAACCACATGAAGATAGAAATGATGTATTTAGAGTGGTACATAAAGGGATGCAAGAGGGCCAATATGGGTTTCTACGATTGGTATAAGACACCTATTTCAGGAGAAGTCAAAGAGAAGACTAAGGAGCGCATAACAGAGCTAAATCAGTACTGGGCATCAGTGGTTGAAGAAGTGGAGAAGATGCCTCAGGGCGAAGACTCACTTCTCAAGACCCGGTCTCTCTACTCCGCAAACAACTACAGACGGATGGTCGAGCCACTCGTCATTGCCGAGTATTACCGGGATGGTAAGAGAGAGTATCGAACTAGAAGGTCTCGCCACTTTGTTATGCTCGAGAAATTGTTTAAGGAGAAACAGATAGATCCGGCTAAGTTGGAAAAGAGAGACCTCACTTATCTTTTGACGTTTGATTCTTGTTTCTGGGCTGATGTTGAGGAAGCTTTGCTTCTAACCAATTCACAAGTGGTGGTGAGTAGAGAGGTGGTTTTGGAGAAACTCATCAAGTTTGAAGAAGACGTGTGGGAGACGATCAAAAAGGGTGAGGTTTCGCCGGAGATTTTCTTGGAGAAAAGCAGTTTCATGAAGTGGTGGAGAGAGTACATGAAGATCAAAGGCTCACCTTCCGAGTACAAAAAGATCAAAGGCTCACCTTCCAACTTCACCGAGTTTATGATCAGTGGGGAGTACAAGACTTATGGTCAAGCCAGCTGATTAAGAATGGTGTACTGAGTGTGTTATGGTCTGTAAAAATAATCAGTTACATTGCATGTTGAGTTTGATGATTGATTGTATTCAAACTTATTTATTTCCAAGAAAATAAGGAAAAATATGTAACTAAGGTCTTACACTAGTTTTACATGGACACACAAAGGCTCTCCAGCTTCTACCCTCTCTTCTGATAGTTAATGTTTCCCGAACAGCTTTTAAGCAAGGAGCTGATTCTGAGCTCAACCTCTTAGTCAACGATCTTGTGAGGCTGTAGCAGCCAAAGAATCAAACAATCAGTCTTGATTGTGATAACTTTTTACTTGAGAGGTCGTAGCTCAAGCTTGTAAGCTCTTATTTCCATGGGAGAGATCAATACTTGTCCTTTTTGAGGTGGTTCTTGATCGTCGTATCCGAGAATCTCCATGTCTTCTTGCAAAAGATTCAATGAAGTTGGTTTTACCTTTGTAACTGCAAGATCTTTGAACATGTCGGAGAAATTCACTGGTTCATTAGCCACGCTTGTGCAATTCGGTCTTCTTCCTTTATGGCAATAAGCTTTGTCATAACCTCGTCGGTTAAAAATAAGAGCGAACCTTGGTTTGTCCTCTTCCAATGGCTGAGAGTATTTTGATGGACGTGGAACCTTGAAATTGACAATGTGGAGGTCACACGGTAATGGTTTGGCTAAAGGAGCAAATGAACCGTATTGCGGAACACGCACGGATATGTCTTGTGGTTTCTTGGCAATGAATGTGTTTATGGGATAGTTCAAGTGGGCACCTACTAAGTGCGAGAGAAGGGAAGGGTTAGAAACAGAGTCCACCTGAGAAATGTTGAAGTCCACAAGAAGGTGAAAAACAACTGTCATTGCTCTGTTATCCATCACGCCTTGCCCGAGACCACGTCCATCATCACGGACCAACCGTCTGTCCAGCATAATCTCCAACCAACCATCTTCAAGACTTGCAACGCCAAGAGATTGGCGAGAGTGTACAGAGAATCTCTGACCGGTGGATCCTTGTATGAATGCGAGAGATGGCATTGGGTAGTAGTTTCCTTGGAGAGGTATCTTATCATAAGTTTCCCTCCTGCTCATTTGGAAACCGTTGAGATCAGAGTAGAAAATCTTTTTGTTGTCGATACCAGTCTTGTAACGGACAATTAGTTCCTGGTCATTGAAGTCTTCTCCGAGAAGCTCAACATGATACTCCATCTCAATCACCTGATCCTGAAGCGTGTTACCTCCAGTGTATACTCGGGTGCTGTGCGAGATGGGGGACTTCTCCCATCTCGTTTTAGGGTACGAGAAGACTTCTTGCACAAGTAATCCCTCTGAGATTACTAGATGTCCACCGGATTGAACAATCGGTTGAGCTCCACCTTTTGGTTTGAACAAGTAAGCTCCACTATCTGGACTAGTGTACATACCAATCTCTTCGCTCACAACAGTTTCTTTCTCATTGCTATGGACTATCTTCTGGAGTAAGCCGTTGTTAACGTCAAACACAAGAGTCTGATGTTCGTTTCGGATCTCAGTCACATCGCTGTCAATTTTTGAGCAGGAATATGGAGAGGGACAAGGAAACGGGTCGAACTCTGAAGCGTATTTGAGTTTAGACTGTGTAGCTTTCTCGCATTCCACATTCCCGTTAGCAATGTAATACGTTCTCAGACCAAGAGCTGGAATTGAAGCTTTCCAGTAAAGGCGATGTCTGCCGGTGAACAGTTTGGTTTTGTCATGCTGCACTTCAGGAGAAATCTGGCTAAGGACACAAGTCCAGTTTGAATCCAGAACTGAGATTGCAGCACGGTTGACAACTACGTTCACTACCTCCTCTCTCGTCTGTTCTGATGGATTGAATAGTATAACTGTGTGTAAATGTCCTTCACGCGCAGCAATTGGCTTGTGAACCGGCTGAGCGTCATACTTGGATCTCACTTGCTCTGCCTCGAAGAGTGATGGAGACTGATCAGATTTTTCTTTCTCCTTGCGGATCCCAAGGAGGACTTCGATGGCTTTAGACATAAAGATCTGAAGGTCTTGCAATGAAGTATGCATCCGGGAGCCATAATCTTGTACCACATGATCCTTAGCAGTTCCGGTTACACCATCATGGTGCTGGAAAAGAGCTAGATTCCTTCTTGCAGCAGTTAACTTATGCGCAAAACTTGTCGGAAATTTCTCACACTGAACTCGATGGCAATAACCTAGGAGAAACGACATCATGATCTCAGCTCCACGGAGGGTATGCTCGAGGACACGATCAACAGCTTTGAAGAAAGGCCTTGAAACATAATAGCCACTCCAATAGTCTTGTTGCCTATCTGCATATGTAAAGAAGTCACCTGACAAAGAAGGGAAACCAACAACCTGACCAGAGCCAACTTCACCAGGAAGAGAATAATTTACTCTTTCGGCTTCTTCTCGAAGTGCTGTGAAATAATCATCCAGAGTGCCAAACTTTGCCTCTGCGTTTAGACTAGGATTAGAGTTGATGTGATCAAACAAAATCTGGTAGTTACGAAACTGAGCCTCGGCTTCATCCATATTGATGAACCGAAAATCATCTCCAAGAGGTATGAGAAGGGTATTGGTTCGATAGAGAGTAGACTTTTTCCTGTATTGATCAAGAAGCTTTGATGCCCTCTCCTGCACATTTTCTTGTGTGGTCTCCACAGGGTGCTCTCCCCATGGACAAAGTTCATACTTAAACCCCCTGGCCCTCATCCGCGCAAAATCAAACTGACAGCAAATTGCCGGCTCTGGACCACAAGTGTGTGGGATATCGTAAGAATAAAAAGGCATCATATGAACAAATATATCTGTTGTCTCCGTAATATCCCAACTCTGACGCCAAATATATTCCAGATTCTTATGCAGGGCAAGCTCTTTCTTGAGCTCGTAATGAGTCCTCTGAATAAGCATGTTTTCGAAACCCATACGCCGGAGGAGATAAGCCATGGTTGAGGAATAGCCAAAGGGATCTATGGCCCATGAATTCTTAGGAATAACCCCAATTGTGTCATTTAGCCACATATTACCCTCTGCGATCTGTAGAAGAAGCCATCAAGTACAAAATCAGATACAAGTGCAGAGCCAGTTGATAAGAAAATATAGTTTACACACAAAAAGAAAAACTGGAATACTAACTCTTGGAAGATGTTCTACCCAAAAAGGGGGAAAAACACATAATACAAAACATGATGCGTCAAGCGGCTGGTAAAACTACATTACCTCTACTTTACCCAATTAAGCTCTTATTTACACAACGAAAACAAGAGAGTTTTCAGCTCAAAAGAGGTACTAGCTAATGACTAACAATAACCAACCATATGTGACAAATACAAACGAAATGGCTAGCAGAAACATAAAAATGAGTAAGAACATAATAGTTAGCATCAAAATGAGAAACGTAGTAACCACTGTCATCAACTCAAAAAGAGGGTATTCAGTACCAACGAGGCATTAGGTAACGTCGAACTATAACCAACCAGATGTGACATGATAAATACAAACGAAATGGCTAGCAAGAAACATAAAATGAACAAAAACAGAATAGGAAACATAAATTGAGAAATTCAGTAACCACTGTCATCATCATCATCCTCATCTTTGTTTCAGTAAAAGTCAAAATTCCAAAAAACTAGCAAGTGCATAGAATTAGAAAATCAAGAAGTGCAGAATATACCTGTTCAATTATAGCAAAATAATGTGAATTAGCCTGCACACACCATCAAAAAAGACACTTATTAGCTCATCTCAACACATTTTCATTTTTCATCTTTTTATCAAAGCAAACACACCTCATCATTCATCACCCAGCCACCACCAACAATCTCTAACTGCCCATTCTTAATCAAACTACTCAAACCCTCCTGCTTACTAGGCGAAGCATCTCTCCACCATCTCTCCAAATACGACATCTCCTCCCATATAAACTTCCTTCTACTATCCTACACCCAAAAAAAAAACTAAACACATAAAAATAAAATAAATAAAAATTTCAAATGCAATTCACGCTTTTCAAAAGTTTAATGACGTCACTTTAGATAAAGTCTCGACGATGGTGTCGAGAATCTGCCTCGACTGTAACTGATAATACTCTTCAACCGTAAGCTTCCACCCAGGATCGTTATGAGAGTGAGGCACCACGAAGATCTTCAGCTTCTCCTTCTCCCACTCGTCTCCTCTATACGTCACGTTCCACCCTTGCTTCCACGGACCTCCGTCCACGTCCCTGAACTCGATCTTATCGTACAGATCCTTCGTAGTGATGTCCACCACGGCGGAGGAAGCTGAGACGTTCACAATATGCCTCCTCCGATTGATGATAATACTCTTCCGCGGCTTTACGATGGGAGTGGATCTGGAGGAGGAGGAGGAGGAGGAAGAGGAGGAGGAGATCGGTGATGGTACGCCGAAGTGGAGGAGCGTGAGGAGGAGGAAGAGGAGGGAGAGGAGGAGAGCGATGAGGAGGAAGTTGATGAGGAGAGCTTTTGTTCGTTTTCGTGGTTTTCGATTGGTTGGGAGTTTGGATTTGGATGAGGTTGTTGGGAGAAGGGATTGGCTTCCGCCGTAACTGCCGGGGGGACTACGGCGGGGCATGTTTCCTCCTCCTTGGAAGTTCCGAAGTGTTTTCGTACTCTAGTTAATGAAAACTACGTCGTTTTTTCCCGGCTGATTTTGTTTCGGCTCTGAGTTTTTTTTATATAACTGAATGATCCACGGTGGACTTTTTGTTTGGGGGGGGGGGGATTTCTGTCAATTTGAGTGGTCGTCAGTGGTGGTATTGTCTTTATACACAAGAGCTAGATTCCGGTTAATTTCGGTCCACGGTATAATTTAATCATGAACCGGTTATGTCGCGATGGTTTGTATAATTTGAAAAGTCCCCGCCAAAATTTTTGATATCCAAGTTCACAACAAATATAGTGATATCCAAATAACTAAATGGGCTGAATATATTTAATGGCCCAACAAAGTTGGTAAGGAAGAAGAAGCCCATATATGAATAAAACGTCAGCTTCATCTTTCATCTTTCTCCTCCCTCCCACGTCTCATACACAGACGGATTAGCTAGTTCTGGTTAAGTTATGATTAGGGCTGGGCAAATAAACCGAACCCGATCCGATAAAAATGAATCCAAACCGATCCGAACCCGATTTAAATACCGAATGGATCTTGTTTTATGGTATTTCGGGTTGTGAGTATTATCCGAACCGAATCCGAAATTAAATGGATATCCGAAAGAACCCGAAATATTCAAAATTTTTAATAAGAACATGTACTGAACATGATCTTAATTCCTAATATCTATCCATAATATTTTAAAATATTACTAAACATATAAAATAATTATCTATTACATGAATCTTGATGGTTGAAGGTGGCGGTTGAAACTTGAATTTTTTAGAATATTTTTTTGTTATTATTGAATAATGCTTCTCATTTTTTTAAGAATTTGATTTTTGTTTACGCTTTCATTTATTTAGTTTTCTTTCTATTAATAACTATGTTTACCTTTTAGTTGATTTTGAATGATCAAGTTTGATGTTTCTTTCTTATTTTTAAATCAATTTTACTTATGTTTTGGTTACAAAATAGTTACACATTAGATATTTTAAATCCGAAGAACCGATCTTACTTATCTTTTGGTTACAAAATAGGTACAAATCAAGTATTTTTAAACCAAAGAACCGATTGGGACCCGAATCCGAAAGTATAACGGGTTGTACCGGTTCTTTAAAGATTTACTAACCCCGACCCGAACCCGATAGAACCCGAACCGATCCCGAACCGAACTTTCAAATAATCTGAATGGGGCTGATTTTGTTAAACCCGAAGAACCGAGACCCGATTGGACAAAACCGAAACCCGAATGCCCATGCCTAGTTATGATCAAAACAGGTTGATTTTGAGAAGAGTTATATAAATAGGTGTTCTTGGGGAATGATTCTGTACGAAAAGAAAATTAACTAGAATATTGAAAAATCATTATTATTTATATAAAAAGAGAGAATCTCTCTTTGGAACATTTCTATGTTTGTAAATACAAACCAAGAGGATAACCACATGTATGTGTTCTCCAATATTTACATCCACACATTACCTAAATCAAGATACAAATTAGATAAATACACACTACTGTGCAAGGAACTTCTTCACAGAATACTAACGAGAAAGTATTGTAACTTCTTTTTATTCCTGGGAAGGTCTGCAGAGAGAGAACTTGGTCTGCCTGTAACCTTCCTTGTGTGTTGAAGTAAATAAAAGATCGGCTTTTGATGTTCTTGTTGTTGTTGTTGTTGTCTGTTATCTTGGAGCCGAGAGAAACTTGTGGAATCTTTCTATTCTGTACAACTTGCGTTGCTGCGATAATGATCTGTCATGTGACGAGTTCTCGCTCTTCTTCTGCTTCTTCCTCTTCCTGTGGAAGAAATCCTCCGTGTCCAAAACATACGATATCTACAACAAGAGATGAAGCAATCAGGACTTATTTATGTGTAGATTGGTTCTGGTTCTAAATTTTCAAAACATGTAAGTGCGATACCGGTTTGGTTTGGTTTGGTTTAAGACTAGAGAAACTGGTTACCTTGTAGGAAGAGCAAGACATCTTGCACTCAAGGCCATTAATTACTTCTACACCTTCCATTGCCTTGCAGGCTATTGCAAGATCATCCAGACCAGAGTATCCACGCATGTTCCTGCACCAAAAAGAATTCAGCAAAACGACTAGACTTCATGTATAGTGTCCTAAATCATTCCGAAAATAATCGAATTGTACCACAAAATACAGCAAGAGATAGGTTTATCTGTGATTAGAGGACAAGTAAAAGGTACTGAAACTCGATGTACCTTTGTAACACAATGGCCTGTGGCACTACTTTTTTCCCTGATGAGTTGGAAAGAAACTCCTTTTGCAGATAACTTGCAAACGTGGGATCCATGGAAACTGCACAAGCCTCTGGCTTTTCGACTATATTATTCATAAGCTGGATTGACAAACGAGGTGGAGAGGACGACTACGTATGAATTAAAACACACATGAAAACAAGTTTTGGGGTTAATGAACCAATCATTATTCCTCAATGGAGAGAGAGAGATGAGAATTGGTTTAAGGTTCTTACACATTCCAACCGATAAATATTTTCCTCGTGAAGGAGAATCCTCGAGTTTTCATAATACACTGAGTCAATGACCCTCCCAGGTTTCCGTGATTTCTCGTACTCATACAGCCGAAGAAGCTTATTATCCATATCGTCCGCTACAATAGCTTGAAGCTACAATAGAATGAAATGGAGTAGAAATGAATATAATGTCTGGAAAGTATAAATGATCAAATCAAAAACCAAGAAAACAGGTGACGAAAATTACCTGTTTAACCAGTTTGTATATAAGTTTTTCCAACGTGAATAAAACATATGATTGGTTTCCAATAATAGCGCGACATTCATCCTCAAACTTGGAATTTTCAGCTGAGCCATTAAGCAGACTAAACAGAGCACTCATAAACCTTCACAGCATACACAAAACGAGTCTTATAAGTTCAATAACCTTCATAGTTAATATAAAAGTAATAATCAACCAATGTTAGGTCGATTAGGTTAAGGAATGTACCTTGCATAAGGATCTGGTGAACTAGTATCTTTAGTGTTTCTCCGATTCATTTCACCGCCTGTGCAATATGTTTTTGCAGACAAAATTCTCTCGTACAGGATCTGGAATATCAAACCCAAGGTAAAAACTAGGTTTTCAAACTTTTAAACTGAGAGAGCAAATCACAGGAAACGATTGCACTCACTCGATGAAGCCTGAAAAGAACATAAAAGTCGTCATTCCCGTAGAATACTCTGGAATCTTTTCGTCTCTCATCAAGCAACGCTGCTGCAGCTACATGCTTTGAAAGAGGCTTAACGGATAACAGAACACGTTCTGACAATGGAAGCAACCGATTGTCTTCTTCTATAAGATGCGAATCCATTTCCTCTCCTTCACTTTCAGCTTTACCATCAATCTCATCATGCTCACCCTCTTCCTCCATACCATTACCGTCTTGTGAACATTCGTCGCCAACAGATTCAGTTCCCGACGCGTCCTCACCACCTTCTGAAGCATCATCACCATCTTCATCGTCAGCATCATCATCATTTTCTCCTTCAGCTTCAACAGAATGTTCTGCCTTGACAGTAGACTTCAAACCACGATCTTCATAAACAACAAAGTTGTCTTCAGAATCGCCTATAGGTGACAATTCACCTTCCTCCTTCTCAATATTGGATGGACCACCAGGTTCACCATAATTACTGTTGGCTTTAGAAGCATCTGGCAGCAATCCATTTGTTATAACTATAGTTCTGCCAATATTACGCGCCTAGAGATATGACCATGAAAAATGAGAATAGTCGGAAGAGTCAATAAAAAGCAAAATAGACAAGTAAGAACATATAATTAAATGTGAAACTCAGTACTATACCTGAGTATGCTGAATGGTATCAGTGCTCTCTATGGCGTCACCTGGTTTGGACAAAATGCCACGTGAACCTTGAAAATAAAAGTAAAGAATCACTGACATGTTACGGTAGATATTGCACACATACTGAGGAAAAAAACCAAGTTCAATCTTGAAAGTACCTGACAAATCTCCACTCCCTACTTTACCATTATTGTTTTCTACCCCACTTGGGAATGTGGCTACTCTGTCATCAACACCTCCAGATTGTTTATCGGTTCCATTTCTATTTTCTTGATCTTTCTGGGGTTTTACAGTAGAACAGGTGGCAACATCTTTATTAGCAGGATCACCATCCTTACAATTTTCTTTCGCTGAAGAATCCCTCTTTAACAAACCAGTCGCGCTATGTTTGGAGACCCCAGATGAAGCACACTCATCTCCATTGGCAGTAAACTTTAGTTGCCTCGAAACCAAATTTGTTGAGTCAGAACTCACATTAACCTCCCCACTCGTTAGTACACCGTGATGCTTGGTTTCTACAACATCTTCAACAGAATTTGACCCCTTGGCCCTGGGTGGAACACCAAGGATCAGCTCCAAGAAATTTTTCCAGAGCCTCAGAACTTTGCCGATCTGTTCCTTTGTAGAACATATCTCTTCACACGAAAACTGGACTAGTTTGAATAGATCTTCATGAATAGTCCTGTCGTAATATTCATACTCGAGGTGAGGATTTATGGGTTGTCTGTGACCAGCAGCTACAGACAGAAGAGCATCATCTTCTTCCTGAGACTTCTCTTTCAGGTCCTTGATTTCAGTCACCAGCGCTGGTATTAAATACAAAATTTGTGAGAAAAAAATACGTAAATGCAAGAATAGACACGTGACAAATGAATGTATGCAAAAAATGTGAGGAAGAATTATCGTGGTTGCTTACATACTTATTCCAAGAGTTTATTTACCTTTTGCACTCAAGTTCTTAGAATCTTGCTGCTTAAAATAGAAGCTGCGGTGATCAAGTGACTTGTAATGATTTTTCGCATACACATCCGCCCAGACCACATTAAAATCTTCACGGCATTTTGTCCATTCTTCTTGTTTCTGCTTCAAACGAGTAAGAATTACAGGAAGTGCAGCGGTTGGATTCTTACGTATTAGGTCTGTCACGTCAAGACCATGGTCGCCATAAAGTCTCTCTATGCACCTTAAATTTAGGGCTGTAATAAGTCAATAACAAAATAGCAAATGTAAGACAAGAGATGAGAGCTCAAAAATAGGGAAAGAGAGATGAAACAGAGGGTGCTACAACACTAAACGCCTACAGACCTGTGAAGTGGTCTTCAACCCGGAAGGAGCTACTTATTTTCTTCTCAATTATATTATTCAACAACTCTTCTGCACTTTTCGCAGCAGAATCCACAGATTTCAACAGCATATCCAACTCAAATCTGTAACAAGAAGCAAGTAAAACACAACGTACAAAAACTACACAATATATAATCTCACTAAAACGTACCTGTCATCTTCACATCTAAACAAACTTTCTTCATATTGGTTTCTGCGCATGTGCTTAAAAGAGTAGTCTTCACTTCCTGAGGTGACAGAAACCCAGTGATCATTTAAAACAGCAGCCCCTAATTTCTGTCTGTGGCGCACCGAAGGTATTGGATACTGCAAATAAAATATAATAGTTAGTACAGTTAACTGCCTCGGATGCTATATAGAACTCTAAAAATATTTTTACATCCGATGGGAGGTGCCGGTAGCTAGGAGTGCAACGCTCGCAATCAGATAGATCAAGGTCTTGAATAGATTTCCCCATGTACTTTTCCTTGGAACGCTCCTTTTCCTTAGCAGCATCAAGGTCGCGTTTGTGTTCTCTTTCCTTCTCCTCCCCCTTCACTGACCTGGATAAATGTTCTTCACTGCTAAGTGATTCTGCAGCAAGTGTACCCAACAGTGTTAGTAATTCCAATGACGTAGAAAGTCAAGAGAAAAAGTATATAAGAAGGTACGAAAATGCTGCATACTTTTGCTCATAACGCCAGCGAGGTGCTGGAAACCATCTGCAAAATGGGATGCTGATCAGAAACAGCTAGACACCTTCACTAAAATAACGACAGAAGGAAATCTTAAATACCAGTACTCTCACAACGCTCGAAAAACTGATTGAACTCCTCCATGAGATCAGGGAATTTTCCAAGCAGATCGGAAACCTGAATGAAAGAGAGTGGAGGTCAGACAAAATTCTACCTCCTATCCATCAACACCAAAGCTATTTGTAGACCCACCAAATTCTGCAGTTCTTTCCTAAGGATAATTCCATTGCTGAATATATTGAGACACTTCAAGAACGTCTGATAATCATCTTGGCTGCATAATCTCTCCTTTACTTTCTCACAAAACACAAATGCTTGGTTGTACATGCCTAATAACGCAATGAGAAAAGCATAAAACAAGATTATATCGTAAGTATCAGAAAACAAGAATAGACTGGTTGCACCATAACATAACTGTTGACCACAAAATCAACTTGCATTAAATATTCACACAATCTAAAAAAAAAACAACCCATCAACTTATATATTGGACATGGTGATAGCGTGAGACGTGTAGGATGTTAAGCATTAGAATTGTTGAGCCTAGAAAACAGAAAAGGGGTTAAGCTGCTTACTTTTTAGATTGTTTTTCTCCGAATGTGAAGCAGGACCGGAGTAAGCTTCAAAGCCCTCCGTTCTTCTGGATGACTTCCTTTTCTCTGAGAAATGGTGCAAGTTATCTTGCTCTGCTTCTCCATCGTCCAAATCACGGCTTCTCCTTTCTCTATTCTCCTTATCGACTCGTTTCTTGGGCTCTCTGTGCATCTTAACCATTGCTTTATCATCATTAAGGTCAGAACGGTCAACACTATGATCACGGTCACTCCGAGAAGCAACAGGTTTTTCTCGTCGGCGATCCTGGTTATCAAAAATGTATCAGCTGAGAGACCAGAGACGTGACAACAGTGATAGATCAGGAAACAAATGATACCGATACCACACCTTTTCTATTAACATTCTACGCACAAGAGGAGGGCCAGATCTTCGGTCATCATACCGTTGGGCCTGACTACGTATTAACTGGGCTGCTGAATGAGGCGCCAACGACTCTGGCAGAAACCTCGTAAACTCTTCAAGCAAATCCAGGTGGTCCTCAAAAAGAGCCGATACCTAACAAACAGATATAAGAGCTATTAAAAACTGATAAACTTCAACTGTAACAGTGTAGGAGAGATATAGTGACTCCAGCTGTGAGACTACCTCATTGTAAACCTCAGTGATGTCCTTATCATCCTTCCGATACATATTTAAGATCTCCAAGAAAGACTTATACACATCTTCATCGTTCTGGAACCGTTTCTGCAGAGAGATAAAATAAACAAACACAGATACAATGAGATACTAAGGTGAAAAGGTACTTGGATACTAGAAAATTTTGCCATACCTTAATTTTATTAACAAAAGATATAGCTTCTTCAAACTCAACAGTTTTCTTAGGTGGAGCTTCTTCTACTTCATCAAGAGTTATCTCAAATCCCTTAGGCAGAAACGTGTTAAACCCGAAAATCAAATTGTTATGCCCTTTAAACAACTCCTTGACTCGTGCAATCACACCAGATGTATCAGTCCTGTAAAATGCAAATATCAAATACGTTTCCATAAGCTACAAAAAAAAATAAAATAAAGTTCTTACCTTTGTGCCTTGAAGTCTTTCATAACCTCAAGAAACATATCATATTTATCCCTTTGATCCTGAAACATCTCTTTAACATCTTTCAAGTAAGACAAAGCATCATCTGTTGTCAACTTCTGAGAGTTTACTCCCCCATCACCAGGGACTGGAGATTGCACATATCTACACCAACCAAAACAAAACAACCTCTCTTATAACTTAAAACATAGTGTTGAACCAAAATTTTAACTTCCCTCTATGCATGTGATGTTAATTATAAAGTTGATCACCAACTAAAAACCTAAATAAAAATACTGATTATTGATTTTCAATCGAATTGGATTTTTCACTCACGATTCGCCTCGTGAAGAAGACAAAGGACGTTTGAATTGAGACCCAGAGGAGTACACATCATCTCTAATCCGCTTCATTGCTGCCAAAACATTAAAAAAAAAAAAAGAGAGAATCAATTAGTAAAAAAATAAAAAAAAAATTCTCAAAATTTGAAATTTAGATGAAGTTATAATGAGACTTACTTTTATTGAGATGAAACGAAATCACTCAGATCTCTCGAATCGATCACCTGCGAACTATTCACATGAATTCTCAGATTGTGTCCAAACTTTGAAGAAGAATTGCGATGAAAAGAAAAGAGTTTAAGTCAGAACAGAAAGCAAGACGGAGACAAGATTGTCCGAAGGAGCTGCTACGACTGAGAGAGGAGAGAGGAGAGAGAGAGTTTCGAATATATGAAGAAGAGAAAGAAACAACGACGGCAAATCCTTCCTTATTGACTAGTTTTCAGCGGCAGACCAAATATTTATTTTTTGTTGTTGGCACAGTGGGCTTAAAATTTATAATGGGCTTTTATAAAAGGCCCATACTAAGACATTCTAACCTGGGCGGGCCTAATTGATAATATGCTTAAGAGGCGGATAAAAATGTAAATACAAATTAGGGTTTGCTTCTTCCTATAACTCGTTGACGAAGATATATAAAGAAGACTCGGATAACGCAGTCATATATGGCTCGTACATCCTCTTTTTTTTTCTCTTCGTTTTGTTAGTTTTTGTGTTGGATTTTGATTCGTAGGGAGATCAGTTGATGAACAAATACTGCAACAATATGAAGGAGAAAATCTATATGATTCTTAGTAATTTAATTCTCTGATGATCTTCTTCTCGATGATATTCTTTTGTTTTTTTTGGTTATTGGATTAGCAATAAGAGATGTGATGAGCAACAAATTGGTCCGTGTTTCTGATTTAACCGTGACCGAAATTTTTTAACCAAACTCTGATCTCTTAACCTTGATGCATTGGTTTTCAATTAGCTTTGGTCTTGGCTCTGTGATTACTTTGCCTTTATGGCAGTATACGCTATTCTGAAAACAGTATGTAGAGGATTACTTTTAATACTTAATGAGAGCTACTGATTGTTTTTGTTTTGAAATTCGACATTATATATTTTTAAAAAACTTCTGTTATGATGATCTTTTGAATAAAATTCACATGTCAGACTTCAGAGATGAAAATCAATGAGAATAAATATTCATAATTCTGAGCAGAAGTTAATTCTTACAGATTTTTGCTTGTTTTTTTTTTTATCATTTTGGATTGGAAACTAGAGATGTGATGAGTAATAATTTGGTCCGTGTTTCAGATTAACCGTGACCGAGAATTCTATACCAAACTCTGATCTTAATTTGGTTTCTGTATTCAAAGTTGTGAAGCCGCATGTAAAAGACAATTTATTATTCCAATCACTAGCAATACCCTGATAAAAACTAAACTTAATCGGTGATACATATGAATTTCAAAATCTATCTGACTCGTGTAATATGTACGTAGTGGACATCTATAAATGTAGAGAAAATAATATAAAATAGAACTTTACGCTTTGTCTTTAAATATCATTAAGATTTAAGAGATGGATGAATGACATGCCTAATGTACTGATGTGTTACGACCCTATGATAGGTTAGGTTCTAGTCACCAACAAATTTTTTTTTTTTGGTAAAACATCAACAAATTTCTTAATCTATATGTTTTTGCAATTTATGTACAACCATCAAATTTCATGCTAACTAACGTCAACGTACATTCACTACAGCTCTTTGATGCCAACTGTATAAACAAAAGTTTAATTTTTTACATTCATTGCTGTGATCTGAAATTGACAAATTGTCAGTTGATGTAAAATACGTTACTGGTTTCTTAAACCTGTTTACCAAGTTGAACAACCAAAGTATCACCAAACACAGCTTTTTGTTGTAAACTGTATAAACAAAAATTTAGTTTTCTACATGCATTGCTGTGTTCTAAAATTGTCAGTTGATGTAAAATATGTTCATGCATTACTAGTTTCTCAAACCTGTTTAGTCCAGGGCCAAGTTGAACAACCAAAGTATCACCAAACATGTTCATGTCTACGGGATTTTTCTAGCGGAAGAAGCATTTCTGCTTTGGAGGATTATCCCATGAGTTAGCAAGTCACTGTTTTCTTACATTAGGACATCTCTATTAGCAACCAAAGAATATTCCATATATTCTGTTGGTCATGTTAGAGTAAATATAGGAAGATCTCAGTATTGTTGTAACAAACCTTTGTATATATTCAAGTGATCAATACAACGTACATTCAAGGGAAATACTTTGTCTAACATGGTATCAGAGGGTTACTTTCCTGAACCATTATAATCTTCTCTTCTTCTTCTCGTTCTTTTCTTCTCTTCTTTTTTCTTAAACTCTTTCCATTTCCATGGCTGCTCATCTTGCTCCTGCTGATCGTCTCTATGGTGTGACTAACATTAAGTCGCACATACCCATCATCCTTGACACTGATGATCACAACTATGATGCTTGGAGGGAACTTTTCCTCACTCACTGTCAAAGCTTCGATGTTGCTGGACATTTGGACGGATCTCTACTCCCCACTAATGACAATGATGTTACTTGGACAAAACGTGATGGTATTGTCAAGTTGTGGCTCTATGGAACGTTGTCCAAAGATCTATTCAAGAGTACTTTCAAAACTGGTGGTACGTCTCGAGAGATTTGGGCTCGCATAGAAAACTTCTTCAGAAACAACAAGGAGGCTCGTGCCATTCAACTTGATCATGCCCTACGCAACAAAGAGATCGGTGACCTCACCATTCAAGCTTACTGTCAGGAGTTAAAATCCATAGCTGATCTTCTTTCCAATGTAGACGCCCCTGTTTCGGATCGAACGCTGGTAACATACACGTTGAACGGTCTCAACGCTAAATATGACAACATCATCAACGTTGTCATGCATCGCCAACCTTTCCCCACCTTTGAAGAGGCCCGGTCAATGCTGTTACTCGAAGAAGAACGCCTCAATAAAGGAAAGAAACCAGTCCCTTCCAACAACGACACGTCCTCTTCGGATAAAGTCCTCCTGGCTTCTCCCTCTCCGCAAGAAAAGCCAACGCCACAGACGACACAGCAGCCACAACAGCAACAACGATTCAATAACAGAGGCCGTGGAAGAACAAATCGAGGCAGAGCTCGCAACAACTACCAAAATCAGCGGCCATATTACCAGCAGTGGAACGTACCTTTTTGGACCAACAGCTATCCAATGTGGCCTCAACAGCAACAACCTTGGCAACACATGCAACAACAGCAGCTTGGACAGCAAGGTCTACTGGGTCCGCGACCAAACTCACCACAGCAGCTTCATCTCCAGAACACGGGACCTCAACCTACTGCTGATTTCGCCTCCGCCTTCAATACCATGACACTTGTTGATCCATCAAACACACAGTGGTACATGGACTCAGGCGCAACAGCTCATTTGGCCAACACTGCAGGTATTCTTAAGTCTACCTTTAATCTTAGTACTGGAAAATCAGTCATGGTAGCCAATGGCAATCGTATTCCTATCCAAAAAGCGGGTTCAGTATCTTTTCCAACCAAAACAAGACCTCTTTCGTTAAACACTGTCCTTGTCACCCCATCTATCATAAAAAACCTTATCTCTGTTCGTAAATTCACAAAAGATAATGTTTGCTCCATTGAATTTGATCCTTTTGGTTTCTCTGTGAAGGATCTTCTAACACGGAGGACGATTCTCCGCAGTGACAGCACTGGAGATCTTTATCCAGTTTTCCCTTTCACAAATAAGAGCTCCCAAGATCCCACGGCTTTTCTTGCTACCTCTTCAAGCATTTGGCATCAAAGATTAGCTCATCCTAATAATATCTCGTTGAATTCATTGTTTTCATCTTCAGCTTTAAATTGTAATAAACATGACTTGCATAAACTCTGTCATGCTTGTCAACTTGGGAAGCAAAATAAACTCTCTTTTTCTTCTTCTGATACTGCTGTCACTGCACCTTTTCAAATTGTTCATTCGAACTTGTGGACTTCTCCTGTTCAAAGTCTTAGTGGCATCAAATACTATGTCCTCTTTCTCGATCAATTCACACACTACCTTTGGGTCTATCCCTTAAGACGCAAGGATGAAGTGTTTTCAAAATTCCTACATTTCTCGACTCTTGTCAAAAATCAGTTCTCTAAAAACATTATGTCTCTCCAATGTGACAACGGAGGAGAGTACAATAATGATCAATTCCAAAAACACTTTGCTGCTCATGGCATTAACTTCCGCTTCTCCTGTCCGTATACATCGCAACAAAACGGACGCTCTGAGAGAATGATTCAGACGATAAACAATGCAGTGAGAACCCTTCTGTTTCAAGCAAAGCTACCTACCTCCTTCTGGGTAGAGGCTCTGCACACTGCTGTATATCTTCTTAACATTCTCCCCTCCAAAGCTATTCAAAACCACTCGCCTCACACTATGCTCTTCAAAACACCTCCCAAATATGATCACTTAAAAGTTTTCGGTTGCCTTTGCTATGCAAACCAAAACAATCCTACCCACCACAAACTTTCTCCCAGATCATCTCGTTGTATCTTCCTTGGTTACCCTAAAGAACAGAGAGGATATAGATGCTATGATCTAAATACTCGCAAGATCATTATATCTCGTCATGTGCGATTCGACGAATCTAGCTTTCCATTCTCAAACACAACTCCTCGAGCGAAGACATCATATGACTTCCTCGATCAGGATTCAGAGCCCTCTGCTCTGTTTCGTCAAATTCTCGAAAATACAACTCCACCGGCTCACACTTCTCCGGTTATACCAGCCGCATCCCAGGCGCCAACTCAAGTACGCCAAGCTGCTACTGAGGTACCCAGGCATGCCATGACAACTCGCTCCAAACACGGGATTCACAAAACAAAAACTGTTCTTTCTCTGAACACAAACACTATTTCTCCATTACCAAAAAATCATCGTGAAGCTCTTGCTGATCCGTTTTGGAATCCTGCCATGAATGATGAGTACAGTGCCATTATTAAAAGTAAAACTTATGAACTTGTCCCAAGACCGCCTGATGCAAACATAATCAACTCACTTTGGCTTTACAAACATAAATATGACGCTAATGGTGTGTATAAGAAGCCAAAGGCTCGTCTTGTTGCAGATGGAAAAACACAGGAACATGGAGTTGACTTTTCAGAGACATTCAGCCCTGTGGTCAAGCCAGCTACTATACGGACTCTGCTACACATTGCTCTTGTTCATAACTGGCCAGTGAATCAGCTAGATGTTCAGAATGCGTTCCTTCACGGTAACTTGGAAGAGACGGTGTATATGTTTCAGCCTCCAGGGTTCGTGGACAAGACGAAACCAAATCATGTTTGCAGGCTAAAGAGATCCATCTACGGACTGAAACAGGCTCCGCGCGCTTGGAATGCAAGGTTTGTCTCCTTCATCACCGGCCAAGGATTCAAGCAGAGCAAGAACGACACAAGCTTGTTCATATACGCTAACAATGGCATGCGTGCTTACTTAATATTGTATGTCGATGACATCGTAATCACTGCCTCAACCTCTAAACTCCGAAATTCAGTCATTGAAGCACTAAAGAAGGAATTTCCGATCACTGATGATGGCTGCATCAGTTCTTTTTTGGGCATCTCTGCAAAGTTTAACGACAAAGGCCTATTTTTAAATCAAAGTCATTATGCTCAAGAGATTCTGGAAAGATCAGGGATGAAAGATTGCAAGCCGTGTGCCACTCCAGTTGATTTGAAATCAAAGCTTGAAGATAAAGAAGGAAAACCCGTTGATGATCCTAAAGAGTACAGGAGCTTAGCTGGAGCTCTCCAATATCTCACATTCACTCGTCCGGACATCTCTTATGCCGTTCAACAGGTTTGTCTCTTTATGCATGACCCAAGAGAACCTCATCTTCTGGCTCTGAAACGCGTGCTGCGGTATATACAAGGAACCAAACATCTCGGTCTGCAACTCTTGAAGAACCAAAAGATGACTATGACCGGCTACTCTGATGCAGATTGGGCAGGCTGTCCATCCACTCGTCGATCAACTTCAGGCTTCTGCATATACCTGGGTGACAACTTAATATCCTGGTCAGCAAAGAGGCAACCAACAGTGTCACGGTCAAGCGCAGAAGCAGAGTACAAGGGTGTAGCTAATGTTGTTGCAGAAGCTTGCTGGCTACGAAATCTCCTCCTAGAGATGGACTTTCACATCCCACAAGCCACCATTATCTACTGTGACAATATCAGCGCAGTCTACCTATCTACAAACCCTGTGCAGCATCAAAGAACAAAGCACATAGAGATAGACATTCACTTTGTCAGAGAGAGAGTTCAGATGGGTCAAGTTCGTGTCATACACATACCGTCCGAGTATCAGTATGCAGACATCTTTACTAAAGGGCTACCTTCCTCTCTATTCAATAGTTTTCGCTCCAGTCTCGGCGTAACGTAAACTCCACGCTTCGACTGCGGAGGAGTATTAGCAACCAAAGAATATTCCATATATTCTGTTGGTCATGTTAGAGTAAATATAGGAAGATCTCAGTATTGTTGTAACAAACCTTTGTATATATTCAAGTGATCAATACAACGTACATTCAAGGGAAATACTTTGTCTAACAATCTCGAGGGAGAATGTCCACACTAGGACAATGTTCCACATTGATACTGAAAATACTCATTAATAATACTACTTACGTTCTGTGTTTTATTTGTTGATCGAAGACTATTTACATTCTTTAAAGATAGATTTTTTAGTGTTTTTTTTAATTAACAAAACGCTAGATCCTAAGATTTGTTGTTAGCATACATCTAAGGAAGACCCACTAGAATCCTATCCTACACTTTTATGGTAGATAATCATATCTATTTTTAGTCATATTCCGAATATGTTAATTACCCAAATGGGAAGATTATGAAACTGTGAAGAGTTTGAAAGTTGTCGATGTCCTTCTCTTTTGAAACCCAGAAGACATCTGCTTTCTTTGACATATACAAACCATGATCAATGAATATCAGATTTGTTGAAAAAAGATGACATATGCATTATATTAGTCTTGTAGCTCAATTTTTTTTCATTATTAGTTGACTAGTGTAGCATATTAACCTCTTCACACATTTACATTGTAGAGATTCGGAAAACCAAATTAATATAAATGATATAAAATAAATGCAAAATTAAGGAGATTGACGACTCAAGACTCTGTAACACAGTTCACTGATCGCCGAAGCCTTAATGCTCTGATCGGGTCTTCACACCGCAGCGGTGATGGGGTTTCTCTTGATACTCTCCAACAACTCGACGTTTGTTAGAGGTTTCAACAACGACTTCACACATTTATATTGTAGAGTTTCGGAAAACCAATTTAACATAAATGATATAAAGTAAATCGCAAAATTAAAGAGATTGACAACTCAAGACTTTGTAAATAATTCACTGATCGTCGAAGCCTTAATACTTTGATCGGGTCTTCACACCGCAGCGATGATGGGGTTTCTCCTGATACTCTCCAACAACTCGGCGTATGTTAGAGGTATCAACAACGACATGCAAAAAAATGGTATTGTAAAAGATATAAAGCAAATTTCATCTACCTTTATTGGTATCGTGTTTGTTCATCTTCCTTGCTAATTTTGAAGTTGATGTTCCGACAAATATCATATTAAGCAACTCTCTAGTATTAGATCCAGTTTTGGCCCTGGATTATTTATATGATTTAATGAAAGTTTATGAACAAAGAGAGATTAACGACTGAAAAGAAAAAAATGAAAACTAATATGTAAACGTTTTCGTAAATATGCATTAAGTCGAGATATGATCTCTTTTCTTAATTTTAAAGTTTTAAGGCTAGTGGCCTAGTCAAATTAACTTTGCATGTAACTATTCCATTTTTGGATTCTCAATGGTAACGTGTTAGACAACTACAAAATAAATGCGTTATGATTCAATTAATAACAACAATGTATAAATACATAAGAATATGTAAAAAAAATTGTTATTATTCAGAGCGGTACGAAGTGTATAGACGATCACCATTCGTAGTCTTAGAGGTTAAGCTTTCATAAAAGATCTTCTTGGATCAATAAGTACAAGTCTCAAATTGTTTTCCACAAAAAATCCTCTACTCCCTCTATTAATTTTCATATTATATGATGTTTTGCACCAGTACATTTTCTTTTCAAAATATCATTAAAATATAATCTTGTGAGTACATTTGTCTTTGTTTCGTTCCATTGTTTTTATCTCCAGATTTGATACTATTACAAGAAATCCTCTACTCCCTCTATTAATTTCATATTATATGATGTTTTGCACCAGTACATACATATTTTCTACTAAAATCTATTTCTTTTCAAAATATCATTAAAATATAATCTCGTGAGTACATTTGTCTTTGTTTCATTCCATTGTTTTTATCTCCAGATTTGATACTATTACAAGAAACCTAATAAAAAATAATTAGTGGACGGACCCAGTCTAACCATGCGTCAACAACGCTTTGAATTATAGCTTCAACCAACACACAATTTAAATATAAGCTCCACCTGCTATATTTCTTCAACATTTTTTGCTCTTTCTAACATTTTGACTGGATTATAATATATTTGACGAGAGACACCTTGGACCATTTCGATTACTTTACAAAAGTTTTATGGTTGGTAACAGAATAAAATAACCAAACTATTATAATACGCGTTATATTTGACTTTACTCATTTAGACATTTAGAGAACAACTTCCTAAAAAGAACAGCGTGAATATTATGTAACCACACTATTCAATATTTTCTCCAAATAGTATTTTGCATTAGCTGTGGTCGGTGACTAATTAAAATATTCGTAAATCTTTTATATACCCTCTAATATGCTCTAATTCCAAATATTAATATTTTAGTCAATTCAATGCAACGCCCCTGACGCCTGAATCTCCTCTCTCTCCTCGTGCCTTTTACAGCACTATAGCTCCGCTTGCGTTTATCGTTTTCCCCCGAGTAACGTCTCCTCGACTTTTTCTCCGCGAGATCTCGCATTTTGCTCTCTACATGTTTCCTTCTCTCGATTGATCCCTATCTTAGTCGCGTCCATGATTCACGAAACCGAAGATATTTAGTCTCTCTGTTTGTGATTTTTCTTTGATATAATTGAACGAAGAGAGTGAAACGTCGTCGTTCTGTAGAATCGTTGAACGATCTAGAGTGAGAATGGGGATAGATGCAGGAGGAGGAGGAGGTGATAAGAAGATAACGATCGGAGTCTGCGTCATGGAAAAGAAGGTGAAGTGCAGCCCCGAGGTTTCGTTTCCTTTTCGTGGCTTGTACCTGAAGAAGAATGAGATTATTGCGATAATTCTGTTTTATGGATTTTTTATTTGTTTTGTTTAATACTCTTTGGTGTCTCACTAACAGATTTGTTTTCGTGTGAATTTTTTTTTTTTTTTTTTGCAGGTTTTCTCAGCTCCAATGGAACAAATCATGGATAGAATACAGGCGTTTGGCGAATTTGAGGTACATCTTAACTATTCTCTCCATTGATGAACGGAATCAGCAGTGTTTTTGTTTCTCAGGTTTTTTGATTTGATGATTCAGAGACTGTAGACTGTAGTTTTGGTCTTCCACTTAGAATGAATATGCTTTTTAATTCGTGATTATAATTGAAGGATGTTAAGTTGTTGTCGTTTTTTGGTGGATAGACTTTTTATTTTTCCCCTTTTGCTTGTGGGATGTGATCTCATGGAACCTTTGTTACCTCTTTTTTGCTAGATCATACATTTTGGGGACAAGGTTATACTTGAAGATCCTGTAGAAAGGTATGTGTGTGAAGTGTGAACAAATGAATTGTTAGCGTTTTTTAAACATTTGGTTATGTGCTATTTTGTGTCATCTTCGTATTTAATCGGCGTGATGCATGTATTTGTTAACACATTAATTTAATTAATTAGTTTATTTAATGATTATTTAAGTACAGTTAGATTCTGGGACCAATAATTCAGCAGGGATTTTTTTTTTCTGTTTCAGTTGGCCGATTTGTGATTGTCTGATTGCTTTCCATTCCTCTGGATATCCTCTTGAGAAAGTTCAAGCATATTCTTCTTTAAGAAAGTAAGTTCTTCCTTTTTTGACTTTTGTTGATAGTTCAGTAAAACTGCTCACTTTTACCGGTCAGAATTAGTTGAGTTTAGATTTTGAGGTCGCCTTTTTCAAACTTCTTATGATTCAGGCCCTTTTTAGTGAATGATTTGGATCCGCAATACCTTCTTCATGACCGACGGAAAGTGTATGAGGTATGCATAAGAGTGCATACTTTTCATGCCTCCCATTCATTTTCTTTCCTTCAGATTTTCATTGTTCATGAAAACGGAAATCTACATGCTTTCTTCTTAAAAAATAAAACATCGTATTTATGTGCATCCTGTAGCATCTTGAGATGTATGGTATCCCAGTTCCCAGATATGCTTGTGTCAACAGAAAAGTACCCAACCAAGACCTTGATTATTTCGTCGAGGATGAAGACTTTGTTGAGGTTAAAGGTGAACGGTTCTGGAAGCCATTTGTGGAAAAGCCCGTCAATGGTCAGTTTCTCTGTTCACATCTTTGATCTCTCTAATTGCTTTCTGTTTAGTATTAATCGTTCTTATCACACGAATAGTCAAGCTTGAATTCTGTGTCTCTGAATGTTTTCGTTTTGGGGGTTATTAGGTTAATCTTTTCAGATATTGTTTATATAGTACTTCAGTGTTCTCTCTGCAATATCCACTTTAAGTTAATAATAAATGAATCTTAAATTCGTTGAGTGCTTGTTTTGGTGGTATTAGGTTAATCTAATCGTTTTTGGCTATCAGTCGTCATATTTTTTTTTTCTTTTCTTATTTGCAGTTATTTGCACTGTCCACTAATATTGACATTCTTTGTGTTTGTAAAGGAGATGACCATAGCATAATGATATACTACCCTAGCTCAGCAGGTGGAGGCATGAAAGAACTGTTTCGTAAGGTACTCCATCTTTCTGCCTAACTTTGCTTCTCGTGGATTGAGTTTGGTCTTTCTATTGTAAATATATGTTGTACATTACCATAGTGGACCATTCACAATAGTTATGCGCAAACTCTTTCTCTTTCTGCAGAACTTGGCTATTCTAGGATTGAACTGTCTAGTTAAATATATTGTAATCCTTTGTGTCCCATTCCTGTAGCTCTTCTAAGATCAAACTATCTGTCTGACCCAAGTTTTTGTTTTAGGTTGGGAATCGTTCAAGTGAATTTCATCCTGAGGTCAGAAGAGTAAGGAGAGAGGGTTCTTATATATATGAGGAGTTTATGCCTACTGGAGGAACTGATGTCAAGGTGTGATTCTGATTCTTCTAGATAAGATAATTCTGTTCTAGTCTGAGTTCCAGGCAACTTAATCTTCTTAGTGCATTGCAATGTGTTTTTAGGCTCTTGTCGTTATCCAGGTCGTTTACATTTCGTAAGTTGCTGTTTGATGTCCTATGCTTTTTTTTTTCGTTGATCTGTTTGGTCATGTACCCTGAAATGCAGGTCTACACTGTGGGTCCCGAATATGCACACGCTGAAGCAAGAAAATCCCCTGTTGTCGATGGTGTCGTAATGAGAAACCCTGATGGGAAGGAAGTAAGTCTGCTAATTATTACCAAACCCTTCCACATATGAAACCTTACGTGGCTCTTCTCTCTGAAGAATGGAGCTAAGGTTAACAGGGTATCTATATAGAGATGAACGTATAGAAACGCTGATGTTCAAACTTTGATGTGGTATTGTAATTTAATTGGACAGGTGAGGTATCCAGTTCTGCTTACACCCGCTGAGAAGCAAATGGCAAGAGAAGTTTGCATTGCATTTAGGCAAGCGGTATGTTGTGATTACACTAATCTGGCCGCCATTTTGTCTTGATGACTATTCTCTATCACAGTTCTTAGATTTAAGATCACTGAGTTGAAATATAAATTACCATTGAACCAACTCTTTCATACACGCTTCCACTATAGACTCCGTGGTAAGTGGTAACTGCTTGATTCCATTGTAATCACAGGAAAGATTACTTCGTGTGATTGAAAGATACGCTAACTAATTGCTCTATTGGTTATCTACTGGTTCCAACTAAATGCTTGGTAACGTGTGACAAATTATTGTCTGGTAAAAGGACAAGCATACACACATGTTGTTTGTGTTTCCAGGCAAAATGATAGTTGTTACTGTCTGATAGCATGTATTAACGGAGTCATTTTCATGTTTGCAGGTCTGTGGATTTGATCTCTTACGATCTGAGGGAAGTTCATACGTTTGTGACGTTAATGGATGGAGTTTTGTGAAGAACTCTTACAAGTGAGATACTAGTCTGACTTTTATTCCACTTCGCATTGCTGTTTCAATTATATCTTCACAGGGAAATCACAAATCACAATTCTATCATAAATTGAAGTCTTCAGTTCTCTTTCACTTTAAGGTACTATGACGATGCTGCTTGTGTGCTGCGGAAAATGTTTTTGGATGCAAAGGCTCCTCATCTTTCTTCGACAGTTCCTCCCATTCTGCCATGGAAGATCAATGAACCTATCTTAGCTAACGAAGGTCTAACTCGCCAAGGAAGTGGCATCATTGGAACATTTGGGCAGTCGGAGGAGCTACGTTGTGTCATTGCTGTTGTTCGGCAGTATGTCTAAGCATATGACCATCTGTCCTCTTTAAACCCCTCTAGATTTTACCCAGACTCTGAATTGTGTTTAACTTCTCTTGGCAGCGGTGATAGAACCCCTAAGCAAAAAGTGAAACTAAAAGTTACAGAGGAAAAACTGTTAAACCTGATGCTGAAGTACAATGGAGGAAAGCCAAGAGCTGAGGTAAGAGGCGCAGGCTTTTCTTTCTTCATATTCGTTCGGCTACAGTGATTTTGATGCTGTGCAGTGTGCATATTTATTCTTACTCGCAGACAAAACTTAAAAGTGCCGTCGAATTGCAAGATCTATTGGATGCTACAAGAATGTTAATTCCTCGTACAAGGTACACCTCTGATAGTGATCTTATGACTTCCCTTGCTCGAGTCCTTACGACTGAACATAGCCTATGGATGGATCCATGGATTTCATGTCTATATTAAAAGAAATGAAGGAACTTACCTTATTCTTGGAACAGTCCTGATGTTTCTGTTAAATATTTTCCAGCTGCGTCCCTACTACCTAATTACCTAACTACCTTGTTGTATTTCTGTTTGGTGTTTAGACCAGGTGAAAGTGATAGTGACGACCTTGAACATGCTGACAAGCTTCGGCAAGTGAAAGCTGTTCTTGAAGAGGTTAAAAATTATTTTCCTTATCTCTATGCAGCCCATTGTCGTTTTGTTGAATATAGTCCTTGTACCCAGTAGCAGCGACAGCGTTACTTTTTTTTTCGAAGGATGTTTGGTACACAATTTTTGCAACCTCCGTCTCATGTCATATATGTGTAAAACATGTAGGGTGGACATTTCTCAGGCATATACAGAAAGGTTCAGCTAAAGCCGCTGAAATGGGAAAAAGTAACAAAGAGTGATGGCGAAGGTGAAGAAGAACGCCCAGTGGAGGCTCTTATGGTTCTGAAATATGGGGGTGTTCTAACTCATGCTGGTCGAAAGCAGGTAAAACTGTTATTTGGTATCGGAAGATGATGTTAAATGCAAACGTAATGGTATTGCTAATGGACTTTTAATGTAGGACATTTGACATCATTGCAGAGGGTTGACGTATTCTTTAACACTTGCTTGCTTTTTTCCACAGGCAGAAGAACTTGGTAGATACTTTCGAAACAATATGTATCCAGGTGACGACCGGCACTTGATCTGCTTCTATTTGTCCGATTATTTATGTTCCACTTTCCATATATCTCATACAATTTGGAAACAATTCATTCATTGTGTTGGTGTTTGTTTTATTTCTGACTGGTTTATAACTAAACGGGATATGCTTGCAGGTGAAGGTACCGGTTTGCTCCGTCTCCACAGTACATACCGTCATGACCTTAAAATTTACAGTTCTGACGAGGGACGTGTTCAGGTACAAATTTATACCTATTTAGTAGTGAAGATGGACCATAGAGCATTGAGATATCACACTCAGTCTTATGTATATTCTTCTTCGGTTGCACTGCTTGCAGATGTCTGCAGCCGCTTTTGCTAAAGGCCTGCTGGACCTAGAAGGACAGCTGACCCCAATCCTGGTTCGCGGTTTTCTTTTATCAAGGTAGTATCGTACTTGCCATTGTCGTAATCACTAATTTTCTAAATTTCCTTCTCTAGGTTTCTCTGGTTAGCAAGGACTCTTCCATGTTGGATGGCCTTGATACTGCGAGCACTGAAATGGAAGAAGCCAAGGTTTTTCCCACTCTTTATTGACAACTCAATTGTGTATTCAGCAGATATGAGACAAATGAAAACCTGTTTTGGTACACGTCTGAAGCATCAACCAATGATCAATAGTGACATGAATAGCGTTCTAGATTCTGATGTTTGAACTTCTTTTTTTCATGCATTTTGTTGAATTTCATCTGCGTAAAATAGGGTGAACTATACTCTCAAATATGCATTAAACAATCATGTGTAATTATTAACAGCTTTGAATTCCTTTCCTTATTTTCCTTTCAGGCTCAACTGAATGAGATCATTACCGCTGGCACAAAGTTGGTACAGGATTACGTCTCTTCTGAATTACCTTGGATGATCGATGGGGCTGGACTTCCTCCTCACGCTGATGAGCACCTACCTGAATTGGTACTCAGATTCTTTTCTGCAAACATTAGTCTGTTAGCATCTTTTAATCTTGAGGGCTTTCTAGCATTTCTACTGTTAAAGGGCATCATATTTCAAAGGCCATCGTCAGTATCATTTGCATGTTTCTTACATTTTTTTACTAGTGTTATTTCTTAAAAGCGAGTGCATAGCGATTGAAAAGGTTTTGCTGAAGAGTACAAAACATATACTCAACGTTACTTGTTTCTTTACTTTCTAAATGAATAGATCAAACTAGTTAAAAAGGTGACTGAACAAGTGAGGCTACTTGCAAAAGAAGAAGACGAGAATCTCACTGAGCCTAGCGCCTATGATTTAGCCCCTCCCTATGATCAAGCAAAGGCCCTTGGCAAGTCAAACATTGACGTTGGACGGATTGCTGCTGGATTACCTTGTGGTAGTGAAGGATTCCTTTTGATGTATGCTCGGTGGAAAAAACTCGAAAGGGATCTCTACAACGAAAGAAGAGAGTAAGCTATATTGGACTTACCAATGCTTGTCAAGTTATCATCCTTCTCTTCTGCATGAATTATTTTAAAAAAATGGAACTGATGGTTTGAAATAAATGCAGTCGGTTTGACTTAACGCAGATTCCCGATGTTTACGATTCATGCAAGTAAGCTTTGCATTTCAATCTTATTATATATTGATGCTAGCTTCTAACTGCTCCGTTCTGAGTATCATACAATGTGTTAATACCAGGTACGACCTGTTACATAATTCTCATCTCGACCTGAAAGGACTAGACGAACTCTTCAAAATTGCTCAGGTATGAAGTGAATAAAAAATGAAGTTTCTCTTTCACTTTCTGAAACTTCAATGGTACTTATCAATGTACATTGAAGATTTGATAAGTACCACTCTACTACCATTTTACCGAGTCATGCATTGTAGATTTCCAGATTCAAACTGTGCCTTACTATTGTTACATCTCTGTTTTGCATTTCAATCATGGACTGTGTTGATAGAGTCAGTTATTTGTTACGTGGTTGCAGTTACTTGCAGACGGTGTAATACCAAATGAGTACGGGATAAATCCACAACAGAAGCTCCAAATCGGTTCAAAGGTGGCTTTAATTCTAACTCCCACGAAAGCATATAATATCTAGTGGCTTACTATATGTTGTAATTCTTTTTGTTTTCTGACTTTAAAGATTGCTCGTCGGTTGCTTGGTAAAATCTTGATCGACTTGAGGAATACTCGAGAAGAGGCAATGAGTGTTGCTGAACTGAAGAACAGCCAAGATCAAGTCTCGGTATCATTATATTCGTCGAGAAAGGAGGATAGATATAGTCAACCGAAACTTTACATTAAAAGCGATGAGTTGAAACGGCCTACCAATGGAGAGAATAAAGATGAAGATGATGATAAAGAAACCAAATACCGACTAGATCCAAAGTAAACTTCAAAAGTCTCTTTTCCTGTTCAAGTGACTTTATATCCTGTCTATCTTTCTCAGTTTCACTGTGTTCCCTTCAGGTATGCAAATGTCATGACGCCTGAACGTCACGTGAGGACACGCCTTTACTTCACATCTGTGAGTTCCTTCCCTTTTTTCTCTTTGTAGCTTGATAATCAGTGTAACTCAAGTGGATGCATTTATACATGACTCTCTGCTATGTAACGATTGACAGGAATCACATATTCATTCTCTGATGAACGTTCTACGGTATTGTAACCTGGATGAATCTCTTCAAGGAGAAGAAAGTCTCGTCTGCCAAAGCGCATTGGAACGCCTTTGTAAGACGAAAGAACTTGATTACATGAGCTACATTGTCCTAAGACTGTTCGAGAACACTGAGGTTTACAATGCACCTGTCTTTTTTCTCCTTTTTCACTCAAAATTTCAAGTCAACTTATATATAACTGAAACATGTAAACTGTAACCTGCAGGAATCTCTGGAAGACCCGGAACGATTCAGAATCGAACTTACATGTAGCCGTGGTGCAGACTTGTCTCCCTTAGAGGTATATCTAAAAGCAAAGATATTTTAACAATCATTTTAATTTCTTCATGGTGGTTTGTTATAGTGACAAAGATATTTTAACAAGCTACTTTGTTGTTTTATGGACAAGAAATATAAATGGTTTTAATGGTATATATATGGTACAACAGAAGAAAAACGAGGAAGCAAAATCATTACTGAGGGAACACACACTTCCAATAATGGGACCAGAGAGGCTTCAAGAGGTTGGTTCGTGTTTGACACTGGAGACAATGGAGAAGATGATACGTCCATTTGCAATGCCGCCAGAGGATTTTCCTCCGCCGTCAATTCCGGCTGGCTTCTCCGGTTACTTCTCGAAAAGCGCCGCCGTGCTGGAGCGTCTTGTAAAACTCTGGCCCTTCAACAAGAACTAGACGTCTACTAATAGATAAAGCTAAAAAAAAGTAACAAATTAGACGACTGCCGACTAATCCACATTGTAGACATTTTTTTCCTTTCTTTTCTAATTGAATAAACTAACATCTTCAGTTTTTTTGGTTTTGATCATTAATTGTTTTGAATAATTCCTTTTTGGGGTTAGTAATATATGAAAGAAATTTCCAAGCTTTTCTATGTACATTATATTCTCAAAACAAAAATCATTTATAATTGGATGTGTGATAACGAAAAAGAGGAAAGATTTATAAATTGAAATGGAATACGATTCGTACCTTTATCCCAAAGAATAATAAGCAGTGTTTGATAATTTGGTGGTTCCAAGCAGACAAAAATAAAACACATATCCAGGACCAGGAGATTTGAAACCAATAATAATACTCCTTGTAGGTTAGCTATAATAATTATTGAATTAATTAATCAATAATCAGGTCTTTAAAGCTGTTTATAATTTCAATTATGTTACTGTAGAAGCACATGTGAAAAAAATCTCACTTTTCCTCATCTTCTCTCTCTCTCTCTCTCTCACCGGAGACATCAATTCCTCCTTTTTGACTAAAATTACGCGACTTGGGGCTTTGATCCATTCCCTTACTGAATCTCACTTCCTTTTCTCTTTCTCTCTCTAATTCCCCTTTAGGTTTTGTTCTTCTTTGATTCTTTCCAAAAACTACTATGCTGCTCTGATCAAAACAAATCATCTCTGTAACCTGTCTTTGGTGAGATGGCTTTGGACAATACCGATCCTGTCAAAGCTCAATCGAAGACCAAACCTAACGAGACTGAGAATCAAAAAAGGAAGGAAAAAAACGATGTCGTTTGCAACACTAAAGGCCAACCCTTTCAAGAAGAAGAAGAAGAAAGAGAACCAAGTGGGTGTTGGGTCAAGTTTAGGTTCATGATTGGTTGCTTACCTTCAAAATCAGACCTTGATGCTTCCACTACCACCAGCACAGGTATATATATATATTAAAGTCTTTCCCTTTGAATCTAAAAATAAAAACTTTCCTTGTGGGTTTTTTTTTTATTTCTATATTTGTCCATCTAGGGTTTGCCATCTTGTGTGCAAGATTCTTCTTTGTTACCAAAGTTAGGAGTTAATCTTTGTTTGTGTTCTGTGGTTATGCTTTTTTTTTTGTTTTAGTTACTACAATGGAAAGTAAAAAATCAACTGAACAAGCAGCTGGTCCTGTTTCCTCAACCACAACAACTAGCAATGGAGGAAGCACTTCATCAACTCCAATGATCAGTGAAGAGCTTAAGGCTTATTCTAACTTGAGGAACTTTACTTTCAATGACCTTAAGCTAGCTACTAGAAACTTTAGACCAGAGTCTCTTCTTGGAGAAGGAGGTTTTGGTTGTGTCTTTAAAGGATGGATTGAAGAAAACGGAACTGCTCCTGTTAAACCTGGTACTGGGCTTACTGTTGCTGTCAAGACGTTGAATCCTGATGGTCTTCAAGGTCACAAAGAATGGCTTGTAAGATAATCTCTTCTCTTCTTCTTTTCCTTGTTTATGACTTAGTTTCACTTTTAAATGTGGTCTTGCATTTGTAGGCTGAGATCAATTTCCTTGGTAACCTTCTTCATCCGAATCTAGTTAAGCTGGTTGGTTATTGCATTGAAGATGATCAAAGGCTGCTTGTTTATGAGTTCATGCCTCGAGGAAGCTTGGAGAATCATCTTTTCAGAAGTATGTAAACGCCCCACAACCTCATGTAAATCAAATTATTCTCAATGTTGTCAAATGTTTAATCCTTTTTTGTTTTGGTTCCAAGGGTCGTTGCCTCTTCCTTGGTCTATCAGGATGAAGATTGCATTAGGTGCTGCAAAAGGTCTCAGTTTCCTCCATGAAGAAGCTTTGAAGCCTGTCATTTATCGAGATTTCAAAACATCAAACATCTTACTTGATGCAGTATGTATCTTTACTCCTGTCCATCAACATCACAACACTTTGGAGTTTTGATTTATAAATTCACATTTTTTTCAGGACTACAATGCAAAACTATCTGATTTTGGACTTGCCAAAGACGCTCCTGATGAAGGCAAAACACATGTCTCTACACGAGTTATGGGTACATATGGCTACGCTGCTCCTGAGTATGTAATGACTGGTGAGTGTCCTCTTTGTTTTCATCTATTTACTTAGTTTGTTTCCATCTTTGTTGACTTTCTTTCCATTGAAACTCTTTAAGGTCACTTGACATCAAAGAGCGACGTTTATAGTTTCGGTGTTGTTCTCCTCGAAATGCTTACTGGACGACGGTCCATGGACAAGAACCGCCCAAACGGTGAGCACAACTTAGTGGAATGGGCAAGGCCGCATCTACTTGACAAAAGAAGGTTTTACCGGTTACTTGATCCGAGACTCGAGGGTCATTTCTCAATCAAAGGTGCTCAAAAAGTGACTCAGCTTGCTGCACAATGTCTAAGCCGTGACCCTAAGATTAGGCCAAAGATGAGTGATGTTGTCGAAGCACTTAAACCACTTCCGCATCTTAAGGACATGGCGAGCTCTTCTTACTACTTTCAGACAATGCAAGCAGAACGTTTGAAAAATGGTTCAGGGAGGTCTCAGGGAGGTAATGGGTTTGGATCAAGAAACGGACAACCGCAACCTGTGTTTAGGACACTGTCTAGTCCTCATGGTCAACATGGTTCTTCGCCTTTTCGACATCAGGTTCCTTCTCCAAAGCCTAAAGGAGCAACTACATAAGCTCTTTTGTGTGGACAAAGGCACAACAAACAAAAGGCTAAATGGTCAAAGAAGCTTTTATCGTTTTTTAAAGCGGCAAGGAGATATTTTTGTAACCGATGTTACGGTAACTCTTTAATGGATTAATGTAAAAAACGATGGACGGTTGTCTATGAAAATCTGATTTTAATGTGAAACTAATTATCTAATTTAGTTCAGAGTATTTTAAAAATTGTTTCATACATATGATTAAATCGTATTTTTTTTCTCCTATCGGCTAATCCGGTCGGTCAGCCTTGAGAGACACGCACCTATTAGTTACAAAATCGCATGATCTAAGTTTAAAATACTTTTCGACTAATATGAAATGAATCGATCATCTGTTACGATCCATCATGTAAACCACTTAGACCGAAATCTAAATCGAAACTGGCCAAATAATGATAATTAAGTTTCTAGAAATCCAAATTGAAACTGACCGAAAAAAAAAAAAAATTCTAGAGAGAATCGAAACATGATTAATATGGGTTCACACCAAGTCCAAAGAAATTGACACTAGACTATCATTACTTGGTTATTTAATTCGTACTTGTCAAACTCAAACCAGCATTGAGTCGCTTCATCTTGAGTCAAAGTTTCATAACCCACAAAAGATACAATTAATTCTTAATTGTTGTATTTTTTAGAAGTGAAACACAACAAATTCATAAATATAAAATGAACGACCTTTATGAAGAAAGAAATATATGCCTAAATTTTTTTTGATGAAATAATAGATCGGAACTAATAATATGGGATCATTAAAAACAAATGCTATTTATATCCCAAATAATACCTAACAAAATATGGGAGCTAAAATAAAACATAAACATAGAAACTGTCCACAAATAAAATAAAACATTGATGGCCAGCTCTCCATCATTGCCGGTAACTTTCTAAAACTAGAGAGTGCTTCTCGATCAAGTTTATCTAAACACCACTCGTTACGTTTCGTAAAATTCGCAGTACGGTCCATCATCTAAAGGCTACAGGCTTCCAAAGAAATATTTAAATAAACAGAAAACGATCTATGTTTTTAAAAAGCTTAATAAATTCCCCATTAATCCCTTAAGAAAACAGGGGAAACACTTATATCTTAAAATAAAACAATTTTTTTTCTTAGAGAAAAAAATAGATCAAACAAATATCTAATAAGATGGTTATTATGGCTAAGCTGTTAAAGTTGATGTTACTGTTTTGTATTGCTTGTCTGATTCCGACCATACGAGCCAACATATCTGAGATGGACGAGTATTGGTCCCAACGTGCCGATGAAGCCCGAGAATTCACTATTCAAGCTTACCATTCTGATCCTTACGAAATCGTCGATCACTTTCACGAACGTCACTACGAGTAAGCCAAAGTTTAATTACACCAATCACTAAACATTACTAATATTTAATTCTTGTTTTGGTTTGATGTGTAATAATAGCAACTCTACTGATCTTACACCGACCGAGGAAGACAACGTCGTCGCCGAGAAGCCTGAAGAGGTGGAGAATGAGATCATTGAAATGGTCGGAGATAACTCAACGAACAGCACGAGACGTAGCTTAAGAGGTAAAGGCAAAGGCAAATGGAGTAAACTCAAAGGACCGTGCACAGCAAGTAACCCTATAGATAAATGTTGGCGTTGCCGTAAGAATTGGGCTAAGCGTCGCAAGAAGCTTGTCAAATGTGTACGTGGGTTCGGACACATGACGGTCGGTGGAAAACATGGACGCATCTACGTGGTTACAAGCAACCTCGACGAGGACATGGTGAACCCTGAGCCCGGGACGTTGCGTCACGCCGTGATACAGAAGGAACCTCTTTGGATCATTTTCAAGAACGATATGAGCATTCGTTTAAACCAAGAGCTGCTCATTAACAGCTTCAAGACCATCGATGCTAGAGGAGCTAATGTCCATATCGCGCATGGCGCGGGGGTCACGATGCAGTTTGTGAGACATGTTATTATCCATGGGTTGCATATTCACCATATATCTGAGAGTGCCGGTGGTATGATCCGTGACTCGGCAGACCATTTTGGTATGAGGACAAGAGCTGATGGAGACGGTTTGTCTATATATGGTTCGTCTAATATTTGGCTTGACCATATCTCCATGTCGAAATGTCAAGATGGACTCATTGATGCCATTGTTGGATCCACTGCCATTACAATCTCCAACTCTCACTTCACTCACCACAACGACGTAAGACCATAAACATTTTAGACTAATCTTACTATTAGACCATCAATAACCTCGGTCTCTTAACTATAGTTCTTAGTTTCGGCTAAGGGACGGTTCTTAGTTTTTATTAGATTTTAACTAAGAAAAACTAAGAACCGTCTCTTAAATAAAAGATATAAGAGCTGTCTCTTAGCCGAAAAGTGTAAAAAATAACAAAACAAAATGTCAAACCATTAGTTAAGAGCTAATATAGTTCATTCAAAAGAAAAAAAATCTTACTAATATTTTTTGATAATTTTATGATTATACGACCATACTTATAATAACTTTAAAAAAATTGAGACTAATATGAATGTTTTATCGGGCTTTGCCTAAAACGGGTTATAGTATCTTACCATTAGTTTTTTATAAACTAAATTTGTTTTTTTTTTGGGACTTTTGATTGTGTAGGTGATGTTGCTTGGTGCACAAAACACTTATGATGCGGACAAGAAGATGCAAGTGACAGTGGCTTATAACCATTTTGGTAAAGGACTTGTGCAGAGGATGCCAAGGATCAGGTGGGGCTTTGTTCACGTTGTGAACAATGACTACACTCATTGGGAGCTTTACGCTATAGGAGGCAGTCAAGGTCCAACAATTCTCAGCCATGGGAACCGATTCATAGCTCCTCCACACTTACCTCATTACAGAGAGGTAACTAACAATAATGTGTAACAACATTGCTTAAAACAAAAGTTTGGGTAGATTGTAAACTTAGTGAATTTTTTTTTTAACAAATGTAGGTGACCAAGAGAGACTATGCTCCGGAAGAAGAGTGGAAACACTGGAACTGGAAATCTGAAAAGGATATATTCATGAATGGAGCTTATTTCAGACAATCTGGAGATCCTCATTACGAAAATGATCACACGAGAAGAAACATGATTAAACCGAAAAATGGACACGCTGTTTCAAAGCTGACCAAATACGCAGGAGCACTTGATTGCAGAGTCGGAAGACGCTGTTAGAACATTTGTTTTTATTGATTACTATGTCTTAACTAAAGACAACGTTTTTGATGTTTTTTTGCTTCTATTTAGTTCAGGAAATAATGAATTAAGGGGTGAAAATGAAAAACGTTATAACTTGTAAATGTATTTTTTTGTGTATATGAACTTAACGAAAAGATGTAAAAAGGAGTAAGCGAATATAGCTAATTCTTGTACTACGTTTGCTTTTTGTGGTATCTTCTCTCTTCTTGTGTTCATGTAGCTAATTATCCAGAGAAAGGATTAAAGTCTAAACATTGCAAAGAAAAGGATTAAAATCTAATGAAGAGAAGCAGAAAATAACATATGATCCATAAAGATAATCAAGTCACCTTGGTCTAGTGATAAAAAAATTTCAGCTGAAACTTTTGCCATGGGTTTGAGTAGTATTGGCCACCCATAGACGTCTTAAATGGTAAGAAAATCCAAATTTTTATGACTATCGTGAGATTAATCTTTAGATCTAAAAAATCTTTGGGATTCCCACAGTATAAAAAAATGATCCCATAAATATACAAAAATAACTCAGTAAAAAATCAAAATAACTAAAGTTAAAAAAAAAAGATTGAAAAACAACTGGGAGGAGATGCTCCAGGAACCTCATTATTGTTGCATGAAATTTTTCTCTTCAACATCACTAGTCCCTAGTGGCAGAGCAAATTCCATCTGCTGACCTAATAAATTTACAATCCGAAAATGTACCAAAGAGAGTTAAGCTTACATGTTATGGAAACATGGCAACAGCAAATGAGACCACAGCCCATGGATGTATCCTATCCTCACAGCTTCATTAACAAAATGCTGTATAGTGGATAAAGAAGTGTTGCCAAAGAAGCCAAGGATGATATCATTTGGTTCCCATAGTGAAAGTGGAACACAGAAAGATGTGTACGAGCCTCCATTCGCTATAAATTAGGTCTAGTCCTTTTATAAAATTTCAAACAACGTAAAAAAACTTACGCACTAAGTATTGTTGTCCTTAAAATCGTGTTGAAAAAGGGACGGATGGAAATGATATTCGAGGTTTCTAAACGTTAATATAATTGCTAGTTGCTGCTCTCTTTTTTTTTTAAAATAATAAATCCCCACAGAGTTGGTAAGCAATACCAGGTTGTTATGGGTTTTCAAGACTCAAAGATCTCAAATTATATATATATATATAAACTGTAAATGGATAATTATAGTACCTACCAAAATAATACAAATAAATAATATTACTAAAGATATGATATGATGCCAAAAATAACAAATATACTATGAAAATCATATTAAGAATACCAAGCACAAAGATTCCTAGTACTCACTACTTGTATTCCCATATAACCCGGGGGAAGATATTTCAGGGCTAAACCCGACATTTTTCCCTAAACTATATACACAAGAATGCTTTCAATTAAAGCATCCTACGGTTCATAAATAGCACTTATTACTATACTTTTTATATTCATATATTTGAAAATAATATGCATGGATCTATAAATTCTCTTTTGCTAAAAACATCATATGTCATAAACAGATGAATCAGCAATTCTGTGAGAGATATGTCAAAAAAATAACCGGATAAACCGACCAAGGAAGTAGCAACTACGTATATGCTATAAATATATTTCCTTTTGTTATGTGTATATTTCCATATTTGCCCCTCTACAAAGACCGAAACGGATTAAAAAAAAAAGAATCCGCTGTTTGAAATAAAACATAAGCCCATAGTAAGAAAAAGAACAGCCCCTGGTTTTGTCTCGATAATGGTATCTCTATCTTTTGCCCTGTTTTATATCTCTTTCTTTCCTTCTTTAAATCCAGTTTTCATCACCAGATTCAGATTTTGACAAAAGTCTCTGTCTTTTGTGTTAAGAGATTCATGGGTTTTGAAATGAAACCAGAGAAAGACCAATGTAAAGTTAAAAACTCTAATCCAAACTCTGTTAATTCACCTCATATCAAGAAGAAGAAGAATAAGAACAAGAACAAGAAGACGTTAGGACGGAAGAGGAGTGATTCTCAGGGAGATGAGATCACTGTGGTGAGGAGGCTGTTTGAGACCTGCAAGGAAGTGTTCTCTAATGGCGGTCCTGGAGTGATTCCATCTCAAGATAAAATCCAACAGCTACGAAACATTCTTGGTATCTTATTTTGATTCAAAATCTAATTAAGTTTTTTTTTTCTGGGTTTTCATTGATTTTGAATTATGTTTTAATATGTTAGATAATATGAAACCAGAGGATGTTGGATTAACTCAGACCATGCCGTATTTCCGACAAATCTCCGCACCAGAACATCGGTCTTCTCCACCAATAACGTATCTGCATCTACATCAATGTGAACAATTCTCTGTAAGTTCACTACACACACACTTTACAGTGTTGTCTTTTTTTTTTACCTTGTGGTGTAAGTAATCAAAATTAGGGTTTTATGGCAGATTGGGATTTTCTGTTTGCCTCCTTCTGGTGTCATTCCTCTTCATAATCATCCAGGGATGACTGTTTTTAGCAAGCTTTTATTTGGTACAATGCACATCAAGTCCTATGATTGGGTTGTTGATGCTCCAAGTAAGCTTACTTTCGTCCCAAGAAAACTGTTTGTTATCGTTATTCTTGCAATAGATCTCTGTTTAGCTTATTAGGGTTCAGTAGATAATTGGTTAAAGAGACAAGGAAGTCAGTTTTAACTTCTTATCTCAAAGATATAATCCCAATTTAGCAAAAAAGATTATAAGCCTTGATTAGTGATAACCCTACTTAGAATGGTAGTGTTGAAATTTTTATGATGTTTCTACTCAAAAGTCAAAAACAAATCTCGATGAATAGATTGGTCTATGTACCTAAACTAATATTATAGGTCTCATCTCACTGATGTGATGACTCGAATCTCACTTTAGGACCGACCACATACTCTTTATGTAGGTCACCCTATTTGTGTCAAAAAAAATTGATTGGTCTCAATAGGAACCTGGGCGGTCCTCGGGCATACCTAGTGAAACATTTGTCTCAGGTCCCCGAAATTTTTTTTTACATAAAAATTGCCATAGGTCCCTAAAATCTCAGGGTCGACCCTGATAGGAACTAAGATTCCATGTCTCTATATGTGCTGAATTATATACAATTTCTTACATTCTACGTTTATATCATTACAATTCAAGACATTAATCCTTTAGTGATATCTCAATTGCAGTGAGAGATCCGAAAACTAGGCTGGCAAAACTGAAGATGGACTCAGCGTTAACCGCACCATGCAACGCCTCGATTTTGTACCCGGAAGATGGTGGGAACATGCATAGGTTCACAGCTAAAACAGCTTGTGCGGTTCTAGACGTGCTTGGCCCTCCTTACTGCAATCCAGAAGGCAGACATTGCACTTACTTCTTAGAGTTCCCTTTAGACAACTTCTCATCAGGTTTGCTTTCTATACTTAGTTATCATACTAAAGCCTTTACACGAATTATATGTAAGTAGACCAGATAGATAAAATGTTTTTTTTTTATTATATGTGTTGTTTTCAGAGGAAGACAACGTTTTGAGAGGTGAAGTGGAGAAAGAGGGTTATGCATGGCTGCAAGAAAGAGATGATAATCCAGAGGATCTTAACGTAGTTGGAGCTTTATACACAGGCCCAAAGGTTGAGGACTGAGCTTTTTTTTCTTAATCTATTGCACTTTTTAAGATTTGGAATCAGTTTTTTTTTTTTTTGTTGGATTACATCTTAGTTTAAACTCTTCTTTGTACATAAAAAGGAAAGGGAAACAAGAAAAAAAGAAAATATATTTCTATTTTTATCCTAAACTTTAATCACGTTTCATGTTTTTCTAATAATAGCCAAAATAAAATAGACTTTTGGTATAAATTGGTTTTGATATTTTCTGATTTAAAATCCGTGTTTCGTACTCTAAGTTTTTTTTTTTCTTTTCATTTGGATTTGATCTCGATGTTTATGATATAAAATCGTTTAATCCGAAAAAGCTTATTTGTAAAGTGGAATAAGAGAAATAATGATTTGTGGAAACAAAAATAGGGATAGTAAGATTTTATTTTTGTTCCACTGGCTTCTTTGTTAAGAGGATGGATAATTTTCAACGCAATAATGTTTATTTTTCTATCGATTGAATGAATTCTACTAAGTATTTAAACTAGCAAGATTATACATTGCGCTGTAACTTATTTCTCTATTCAGCCAACTATATATTTGCAGCCTAAATCAGTTTCCAAACTGTTGGAAAAAAATTGAAAATAATTATAGACATTGCATTGTTTTTTTTAGTTTGGAATGTTAGCTTGTAGTAAGGACAAGTATTCAGATACATTCCAAACGATGTTATAGCAACTTGAAGTATATAAATAAATGAAGATTGTGTAGATGTATATATTCAACAGAATAACAGTTAACCGGATAGTTGGTATAAATAGTTGAATAACAACCGGCCGATATGCTAAATTTCCACGGAGAAGAATAAGTAGTAGTACTATCAGGACATGTACTCATTCAACTTAATCAAATATTTTCCGCGAGGAAAAAACGATCAATTTGAATTCAAATATCTTGAGGATAATGCATAGAGATGGGAGTCTAAACCCAAGAACGATAATAAACTAATCATTCATTCAATGGCAAATCTGAAACCATTGACCTAAATTTCAATAGAGAATCTCCAAGTTGTCTTTAAACTTATCTTTTGTTAATTGTTTAATTTCAATGTCTACATCCAAACCATTGACCTTAGGTCACTAGTGGAAACTGTAAAATCTATTCGCAATTTGATGACCCAAAAAAATTTTATAAGTCTAGTTTAGTTGTATTTCCTGTTGAAGACAATCAAATATAAGAACTCTTCGTTCGTTACAAAAAAAAAAAGAACTTATCGTTACAATGCATATACATTTCAGTCTAACAAAAATAAACTTCAAGCTGGATGAATTAAATATTTTCCATAAAAGACTAAAGAGTTAGCATATGTAGATTGAATTATGATAGATCCAAATTTATATATGTTCTCAAACTTGAAATCAAATATATAACGTGGCTCCATCCTAAATGATATTCAACAATCAGACTTCTAAATTCTTATCCTTATTATTGTATTAACACTTAGCCATTATAATTAAATTATTCAAAAATGTAAGCACTTCACTAATTATTTTAAAATTAAATGTGTGACAAATAGTAACATTTGAGATTATATATTATAGATACCATATAGATTTACTAAGTAATAAAATCAAGTGATGTCAAAAAGTAATAAAATCAAAAAGGTCATATTCCTTTACTTATTTTTTGAAATCTATATAATAATTTTGAGATTGATTCAAATACAAACCGTAATTAAAAACTAACGAAGCTCGGGTCAAGATCCGATCTGTCTTTGCGAGTCGCAGAGACATGTTAGTTGACCCTTTCATTCACTCATTTGCTGGAAAAAAAAGCATAACGTTCTCCTTGAAAATTTATTGAACCGTTGTAGTTATAATATTATTTAACTGTGCGACCATTTGAACGTAACTAATTACACTGGAACTGAAATAAACAAACTTATCGCAAATTAGAAGAAAAATAATCAATACAGTTGACGAAAGACTTTTATTGTCTAAATGAGACCAAATGTTGATAAATTTCCTGTCTTATATAGATGGTTAAGCATCAATAATTTCCACATCAAAATATTTAACTTTCATCACCAGTCTTTAAAATGAGTTGAAAGATTAGTAGTTATCAAAATAAAGCAAATTTTTAATAAACAAAAGTGGAAATCATGGATTAGTCCCGCTGTAGTCGAATTGGCATAAAATAACAAAATATATAAAGCTTTGAAATTTCCATGTAAATTGTAACTACTAGTTAATTTTACTTAGTTAATGGAGTTAATAAAAAAAACTTAGTTAATGGAGTTAATGTGAGACATGCTAATTTTATATCTCATTGCTAATAGGGTTAAACAATAACCACATTGCGACCACGATTGTTTACTTAAACCATATAATGACCTGTACACATTTATAATAGTTAACAAGAAAGTCTTTGTTTAGATTAAAAATATATAAAAAACCAAATGAATGATGTAAGTTGAGTTGATCAAATGTTTACTAAGATTTTTTTTGTACGTTGGGGGCTCAGATCCCTAAAAACAAAAGAAATTGAAACCTTAGATCGAGACAAAATTAAGTATTCAAGATTCAACTTGGCCTCAGGAAATAAAATTATTTAACACTGAGTCATCAAAAACTAAACCAGTTCTCTGGAGTAATTAATTATGGACTGGCCCCTCGAAAAATGTTAGTATTGATATGAAATAACTAAGAAATAGTCTGGTTTGAAGAACTGGAGACAGGAAAGAGGACAATTTGCTAGCTTATAGATTAATAAGAAAGTGGCAAAGCTAATAAACTATTGGGTATCTAATGTTTTTCTTCGTGCCCTTACCTATAATTGCATTATTTGCATATGACCGAAGCTCATATGTATAAATATAGATAATAAAAATTATTTGTTGGCTCTTAAAAAATAATTAAAACTAGAACATTTATTGATATTTTATAAGAAAATTGAGCATATAATGCATGTTACTTTTTTCAACGCCATGCAGTGGTATTCACTGATGAAATATGACAACTATGTAAGCATTTGACATATATGTCAATAATGTAATTAGATGTGACACGAATGTGTTAATAACATTTGAAACTATTAGTTGACAACATCATAGTTGTCATATTTCATAGTTGACAAATCATATAATTACCGTGTGCGACCTGCGTATTGACCGGTATACGCACCCTTTGGCCTACCATATGAACTAGGTTTCCATATACACCAAAATACCTTGCTTTCTGATCCTACATGTTACATGATTTTTTAATTTGAAATTTGCTTTTAAAAGTATTTTGAGAGCCTATAAGTCTAGTTTACTTATAGTTTTTATGAGGTCATCTTGTATCTTTTAGTTAAGCTTGCTAATTATAAACGAGCTTGTGACTGAATATTGGTGAAAATAAAATACAGACAAATAAATATTCGAAACACTAAGTGAAAAAATAATTTTTTTCACTAACATAAAGCTGACGAACTATATATACCGTACATCATGCAACAATGTCAATTACAACACATGTGATACACTAAGATAAATCGAATGCATTGATTGTATGTATGAATGCACAATCTTGATCAATTTTTGGAATAAATATAACATGTTTTGGATGAGGGAGTGCTAAGAAACACACTAATTAAACAAGTAATATAAGATTTAAAGAGTTGACGAATGCTCATGTGATGTCAGCCCAAGAGATAGAAGAAGTCTTCTTCCATGAAGCTTCAAGGATATCTCCCTTCACATTATACAATCGCTATTTGGCGCCGTACATATAGGCTCTTTCTTACATATATTCATATATAAATTTCATTTATTGCATTTGAATATTTTGATAATACTAAATAATCAGTTTAAGAGAAAAAAACTAAAATTGCCAGATCCATGTATAATATTATCTACAATTGATTCAGTTAAGAATTAAAACAAATACATACTGTATGTGAAATCATCACAGTTTTCCTTTTGAAAACTATTCATGAAATTTATTAGTGTCACCCTTGTAATTTTACTCAAATATTGTCTCAAGAAAATTATATTATAAATATTATGGGATTCATTTTAATATTCATTTTTAATTCAAATTTGTTTTCTTAATGTTTAAACATATGAAACAAAGATATTTGATGATTGTTCTTCTTTTTTTCTGAAACACATTTTGATGATTGTTCTAAAAGGATTTTGATTACAAAAATTCATTGTATCAGTTGTAATATTTTTGTGTCCCTTACAACAGAAAAGTAGTATAATATATATCAACAAGAAAGTCAGAAAATAATTTATTTATATTTCGCTAGTTATAAAATAAATACACAGATAGGATTGTAGGAAAATGTCCCGGAATTCAATAAACATAGAATAAAAATTTGAACATGTTGAAGTGTTGACGCTTTGGGTCCCCACGAAGAAACTACACAAATGGCTATAAGTAAAGGGTTTTATTAAGTTTGTGGAGAAGAAGAAACAGACAACAAAAGAAAAACAAAATTCAAAGAAGAAGACTTCTTATATTTCTAAAAATGGAGGTTCTTCTAAAATTACCCACTTCAGATTCTCTTCTTAAGGACAAAGTTATTGGATCTGCTCAAATCCATGAAGCTAGTAAGGTAAATACTAACTCATATGTACCAATATTTGAAGTCCTATATGTATATGAGGAAGGCATTTAAATTTGTTATTTTGTGGTATGCTTTTAGTTTTATGAGTTTATTCATTCTGAGATAGATCTACTCTATAATTGCTTTGCGTATCGTAATTAATGAAAAAAAAACTCAAATATTTACCGTTCATTTATAAATGAATTAAAAGATTATATATGCTTCATCTAATTAAAGTTTATTTTCGATATAGGATTGAATAATTCGTTAGAGTTTAGTATGGGTCTCCATGATTTATACAACAATGAAATTCTTGGAACATTTTTTTTCTCGACGAAAAAAATTATAAAAAAAATGATTTAATGATCTTAGGGTGATGATGATCATCAAGAGCTTGAATCTGCCAAAGCCGAGATGGGGGAGGTAAAGGAAGAGAACGAGAAGCTTAAAGGGATGCTCGAACGAATTGAAAGTGATTACAAAACTCTCAAACTCAGATTCTTCGACATAGTTCAACAAGAACCTTCGAACAACCCAACTCAAGATCAAAATATGATTGGTCTTAAGAAGGCCACGTCGGACTTGAGTTCTTTTGATCAAGAACACGAGCTTGTGTCTCTTTCACTTGGGAGAAGAAGTTCTTCCCCGAGTGATAACACCTCTAAAAAGGATAAAACAGAAGTCAACGCTGACAAAGAGTTGACCAAGGCTGGCTTGACCTTAGGGTTCAATCCTGCCGATTCTAGCCAGGAAAATAGCTCGGGAGAAACTTGGCCGCCAGGTAAAGTGAACGGGAAGCGAAGCTCTCCGGCACCTGTCTCAGGTGGCGATGTTGAAGGAGAGGCCGGTCAGCAAAACCATGTAAAGAGAGCTAGAGTTTGCGTTAGAGCGAGATGTGACACACCAACGGTACGTTCTTTTATTAATTTATATACACATTTTATATGATCTATATATAACTTTGAACATTGTAAGCAATTTGATTATTATTTATATGTGACCACTGATTAGGACAAGTTTTGTTATGTGGTGTGTAGATGAATGATGGTTGTCAATGGAGAAAATATGGTCAAAAGATTGCAAAAGGAAATCCATGTCCACGAGCATACTATCGTTGCACTGTTGCTCCTGGATGTCCCGTTAGAAAACAGGTACAAAATACAAATCAACAAATTATTCAATTATTTTTTATCATTTTAATCTTAGTTTTATAATTATGGAAGAACAATAATGAAATAAAAACTATATTAATTAAGTGGAAGACATGCCCTCTAGTGTAGTGTATGTTTTAAACTATTGGAAGGTTTTTATTTATAAAAGACTAATAGTGATTGGATGTTTTAGGTCCAAAGATGTGCAGACGACATGTCCATATTAATCACAACCTATGAAGGAACACATAGCCATCCTCTTCCCCTCTCAGCCACCACCATGGCCTCCACTACTTCAGCAGCCGCCTCCATGCTCCTCTCCGGCTCCTCCTCCTCCACATCAGCTGCTGAAATGGTCGGAAACAACCTCTATGATAATTCAAGATTCATCAACAACAACAACAAATCCTTCTACTCACCCACACTTCATTCTCCATTACATCCCACAGTCACTCTAGACCTCACTACACCACAACACTCTTCCTCTTCTTCATTGCCTTCTTTAAATTTCAACAAATTCTCCAACTCTTTCCAAAAATTCCCATCCACAAGCCTAAATTTCTCTTCTAATACGCCATCATCATCAGCAGCAACTACTCTCAACATACCCGCGATTTGGGGCAGTGGGTATTCTCCTTATACTCCATATCCTTATAACAATGTCCAGTTTGGGATGCCCAACCAAGGAAAAACAGTCCAAAATAGCCAGTCCTTAACTGAAACCCTAACGAAAGCTCTTACTTCCGACCCAAGTTTCCATTCAGTGATCGCTGCTGCCATCTCATCCATGGTTGGATCCAACGGGGAGAAACAGATCGTGCATCCTATTAGCAACAATGTTCAGCAAACCGCCACGACGAATAACATCAAAGGATGTGGAGGCTATTTTAGCAGCTTACTGATGTCTAACATATTAGCAAATAATCAAACGGGTGCGTCTATCGACCAACCATCGTCTCAACCTCCTTTATCTATGTTCAAGAACTCTTCTTCTTCATCTTCCACGACTAGTTTCGTGAACAAGGAAGATAAAAGCTAGTTGTTGTATCAAAATTATCTCCATTGTTAATTTTTGGGGTGATTTTTTTCATTAGGTGTTATAGTATTGTATCAGAAGATGTTTATTTATTGTTCGTCCGTTTTTCATTAGTGTTTTTATTTGAGTTAGTGTGGTACCTATTCATATAAACCAAATTAAATGTACAATTGATGTGAACTTAGTTTTAGCAATGTATTAATATGAATTATTATTATTTTCGCAATAGTTTAAACCATGCAACGAAGAAAAGTAAAAGTCATAGAATACGAGTATATATATCTATATATATATATATATATATATTTTTTTTTTTTTTTTTTTTGTTTATACGAGTATATTCTTACAAAGATAAAATATAAAGAAGTTTGATAAAAAAAAAAGAAGATAAAATATAAAGAAGAAAACAAAAGGATTGGATTTTAGTAGGGCCATGTCAACGGTATAAGTTAAACAATCTGAACATTACGAGTACAATCTGAATACCCACGAATAGTTTCGTAAGGATTAAATTATTTCCTGTCAAAAGCCATCGTAACTTCAAACCAAGAAGTAGGATGACGCTGCATCACTTATCTTCTAGGTAGACTCACTCTTAGTGGGCGTACGATGGGCCTAGATAAGAAATAGTTAACGTAAACGCCCAAATGAATATGTGAGGTACGTAGAAACGATGGTGTTGTAGTTGTGTAAAAAAAAAGAAACGATGGTGTATTTTTCTTGAAACGATGGTGTTGTTTGTGCTTATCTTTTAAAATCTTGATGCAATCCCGGTTTTATCTCCTAATTACTCTAAGAATCACCAATTAGTCGGAGTTTCCTATTTTTGTCTTCTTTTATCTAATAACATTCAACCTATAAATACTCACACAGCATTCATCTTTATTCATATTTTACTTTTAATTCGTTTTCTTGAACATGGCGAGAGTTTCTGTGTTGTTATGTTTGGTTATATTAGTTACATTAGGAGTAGTGGTAAGTTTCTCATTTGCACACGACACGGAAGTGACATCGAACCATGTGGAGAGTAGCCAGAAAGAGACTGAAGTTGTTCATAATAGTAAACACGAAGAGAAAGGAGGAGAAATGGTAAATGATGATCACAAAGCCGGTTCTCATGTCGATAAAAAGGACAAAAAGAAAGAGCATGATGTGCATAAAAAGGATGATCAACATGAAAAGAAAGAGCATGATGTGCATAAAAAGAGTGATCACGAGAAGGATGGTGATAAGAAGAAGACCGCTCATCATCACAAACATGATGATGATGAATCTGATGATGAAAAGGAGCATGAAGATAAAAAGAAGGGTGAACATGATGAATCTGATACCGATGATGACACTGATGATGACACCGATGATGACGATGATGATAAAGATGAGGTTGATGGGGATGATGATGAAAAAGATACTATTGGATTATATGAGCTCAAGAAGGGAAACATAACCATCAAATTCACAAACTGGGGTGCTTCAATCATGTCTCTTCGTTTCCCGGACAAAAATGGTTAGCGAACCAAACATTTCGAGTGTTGGCCATAAGAAACATGTTTTAAATACATTTTATATAAATATACATTTTTCACATTTTTCATATAAATTTTATCACTAATGATTTTAACGAACTTTCAGGAAAAGTTGGCGACATTGTTCTTGGTTATGATAGCGTCAAAAGCTATAAGGTACGTAGAAAAAGTTATATTTATATTCGATTTTATGTTATTATGAATTATTTCTTACAACGGTTTTATTTTATTTTTGATAAACTAATATACCTTTTAATTTGCAAATCAGACCGACAAGGTCTATTTTGGAGCAACCGTGGGACGAGTAGCGAATAGAATAGGAAATGCCCAGTTCAAATTGAATGGTAAAGAGTACAAGACTACTGCCAACGATGGCAAAAACACACTTCACGGTAAATTAATAATGAGTACTAAAACATCTATACTATTAAAAGAGAAGGAGTCTAAATAAATCTACTTAAAAAAGTTGTTTGGACCCTTTCATTATACTAACATTTTTTTTTATTTTTCCTTATATTTCTCTAACAATATTATACAATAACATTATATCATATAACTTACCTTATATTTCTCTAACAATAAATTAGTCAATATTCTTATTTATTATACATTAC
>CAKOAT010298488.1:144562-242819 GCA_932364175.1 Eruca vesicaria subsp. sativa
TACTACGTCTTTACGAGGAAAGTGTTTACTACGGCATTACGAGGAAAAGTACTTTTTCCTCGTAAGCTCCTCGTAAATTTACTAAGGTCTTACGAGGAAATTGTTTCCTCGTAAGGTTTCGAGGAGCTTACGAGGAAATTTGCTTTCCTCGTAAGATCCTAGTAAAGGCTTAGTAAATTTACGAGGAAGAATTTTCCTAATAAAATTTCCTAGTAAATGCTTTGTTTTCTTGTAGTGCGAATACTGTGTGCGTTCAAAACAAATAAACGTATAAATTCTGCGGCTAAGCTAAGACTTTCACAATCGCAAGTTTTGAGTTTTCTATGGGAAGTGGAGTGGTGGTGGCAGTGAGGTCACATGGAGAGCCCACAAAGAAGAGAAATATTCGGTACACAGTTTGTTTTCTTGTATAATGACAAAATATATGAATATTGCAATTTAGTATATAGTTAAAACAAACCCAAAAGCATCCCAAGATCGGAAAAGCTAGCTAGATGAATGAATGATTCTCCTAAACACTGTTTGAAATCTGTTTTCTTATTGGACTTTCTTCTTCGTCTTTGGAATGTGTGCTTCCAGTGCTCTTCCTCATCTACCAGTTACCATTATCACTGATTCATTATTATCTACTATCGAATAATAACTTCCATATTATTATTTTTTGTTAACATTTGGTGCAAATAATAACTCCCATATTACATGTTCTTTTTTTTCTTGTAATATTCTACATTATGCTCAAGAGTCAAGGTAATACATTACGAATTACTAATTGGAAATTTTACCGAAATAATGATTTAAGTTAAAAGGTAGATGGAAAAATATTCGATATTAGAAATTTCATGGCTTATGTTGTGTCAACCTGTCAATGACAGAGCTGGAACCCCACTCGAAAGCACATGCATCTGATTTTTTTTAATCAATTTTTAACAAATATGCATCTCAACTTCGTCACAATATTAACTTAGCAATTAATTTTAATCAATACTGGCGAAAATCTCTAGTTATATATTTTAATTAATTAGGATCATTTAGAAAGAAGAAATTATACTTGATCTCCAAAAATATTCTGGAAGACCAAAAATAAATTTCATTTATTAAACAAGAAATTATCATTCTAAAAATTGCTGAATATCCTCTATACACCCACTTTCTACAAACCCAAAATAAACAGGAAAAGAGTAAAAATACAATGTAATATCATTTGAAACAATAACAAATAATTTCAAAAATACTCAAATTAAAAAATCAACGATTTCTTTTGACGATGGTAATGATATGTTGATCAGGATTATGATGCTGTTCTTGGACAATATAATCAATTAAAATGATGATGATTGTGATGCTGTTGTTGCTGGTCAGGCCATGCCCAATAACCAGCCGACGTCGTTTCATCAATACCATTGAACATATTGCAAAATCCTTGATCTTGTGGCATCTGATGATCAATATGAGCCGAGGTCGTGCTCGTTGTCACAGATCGAATTGAAGAAGGGAAAAGATCTTTCAACCCCTCTGAACTATTATTATAATTTTCCGTGCTCTCATTATTGCTCCATGAAGCTTCTGCTGACTCTCTCTTGATCTTTCCTGACTCTTTACGGTCCTGTTTCTTCAATGCCACTACCTGTTTTGTGTATCAATATCACCACACGTAAACTTAATTAAGTTTGTGGAGAAATTTATTCTCGCAGGGGTCTTATTAATATTTCAAATAAAAATCTTATCGTATGTCAACTCCATAGGCACATGGGAGTTTTTATTAATTTAAAATGTATGTACACAAGAATATTTATTTATAAATAAAAATAAGGTATAACGATGCTTTTTGACAAACATCTTTGCGTTGGATCAAGAGCCTGTCAACAATCTAATTACATTTTATATCATATCATATGGAGTATATTACAAAATTTTAAGCCATTCTAAGATCGCTAACTACGTGTTAGTCTCTGAAGATTTTCTTTTACTATATGTTTGATGAATGATAATAGTTCATAACTAAAATTCTATAAACTATCAGCACACATAATTATATAATTTCATCATATAGACTACTAAGAACCTAATTATATTCATAGTTTAGTGGCTTATTACAAATTTCATATCATATTTTGGGTTTTAGTGTTACACATTCATACCAGTCTGATCAAAAGTCGTTAGCTTTTAGAAATTACGTGTTAAAAGCTAGTATAACTAGTTTGTGTGTTTAAAAATATACCTCAGCGTGGAGTTTCTTGTTGTGGGCTAGAAGAGAATCATTGTCCGATTTCAAAACATCGAATTGTTTCTTGAGAGAATCATAGTCTCTCTCAAGCTGCTTTGTCTTCCACCTAGCTCTCCTGTTCTGAAACCAAATCGCAATCTGCCTAGGCTGCAACCCTAAGGCCTTAGCAAGCTGTATCTTCCTCTCAGGTTCCAGCTTGTTCCCTAGCTCGAAGCTCTTCTCTAATGCCCTAACTTGCTCTAAATTCAGCCTCTTCTTCTTCTCTCCTAACATCATATGGGACCCATCATCTGATAGATTGTCTTCATCTCCCACCTGGTCCTGATCATTCATGTTAGTTGTGGTCGGGCTTCTTTGAGTTAAATGGTGGTGGTCTGATACTCCCGTGAACGACATTGATCTATTCATCATGTAATTTCCTCCTCCTACACCAAAATTGTTTTTTACAATTTCGTACTATTATATACATGTGCAATTGTGTATTTATATAGAGAGAGAGGTACTTACCGTAGAAGAGATGAGGAGGGCAAGAAGGGAGAGATGTAGGAGAAGGTAAGTGATGAGCATTGTCTTCATGGAGTTGCTGAAACATGAATCCATGCTGTGGAAAGGCCATCTCCAATCTCAATCCTTCTTGACTATTAACAATATTGTTTTTTTCCTCCGCATACATATATACATATATAAACGTATATCTTAAACACGCACAAATCCCATCAATGATTAATTAACTCTTCCTAGAAATTTTGATTTAGATCAAGAACTTGTTTGAAGGTTAACAACACAGGATCTTGAAGTTTTCTTGTGAGAAAGAGAAGAAGAATGACGAAGAGATCAGTTCATGAGATGTTTGTATAGGACCCACCCTTTTATACCATTTAGGCTCTAGGGCATATGCTGATCTTTCTTTTGATCTAATTTGTATACGACAATTTGGAAATTTAAAACTTTAAATATTTAGATACCACATGCATCTTTGACATATACGTACATACATTTTCGAATTATTTTATGCACTGTTAATTTTGTGCTACTAGATACAGCTTAGCTTATACATATGTACAACTTTTTTCTGTGTGCACCATACACATATACAACTATGATACCAACTAACAGTTGATCTGAGATTATCAAATAAATTGATTATACCCATTTACTATCCTAATAGCCACTGTTAGATTTCGAGTTTCAGCTACATATGTATTTCTTCTATAGATTAGTAAAAAAGACAGTATATAATGAAATAAACTGAGATAACTAAACTTTTATATCTACTCATGTCCGTAACAAATAGTACTACAAACATTTAATCATTTTAGGAATATCTGCTAAAAAAGAAAATGATGACACGCACTACACTTAATCCTCGAATATAGGCGTAGCCTTTGGAAGATTGTCATCAATACTAACAGAAATGACTATGACTTTTATTTTTCAGGTGTAATCAATCATGTATTCTATGATACACGAATATTTAACGTACTATTTTTTTAAGAGCATCTAACTGTAATCTGTACGTATAAGGTTTGTACTTTAAAAAAAAAGTTTGCTACTTCATAGTAGTGCGTAGATCACCGATTATAATTTATATATATATATATATAGGTTTTTACGTACTGTCACATAATTATATGAATTTTCTTAAAATGTCGTTTTTAAAATAAAATTGCTCACTCATTGGTTTTTGAAGAACATTCCGAGTACAACTAAACGGGCATGTGTGTTCTTTTCACCAGGTAAGGCGTTCACACCATGCACCGACCTAAGAACATGTGTAATGGTGAGACTCAATAGAATCCTTAGCGACAAGGACTTTTAGGATTAATCTTGGATATTTGGGAGTTTTAAAAAAAAAAGAAAAAAAAGAAGATGACTATTCACGGGCCGCCACGTGGTCAATGGGGGCCCGTGAACAGTGTAAGGACTAATCCTTACCAAAGGATTTTAAGCATTCTTTTTGACACAAATTCTAAGAAAATTGGCTCCACACTCCTTAAGGACTCCTTAAGAGTTCTCATTGCACGTGATCTAAGATCACCATCGACCCAAAACCCCAAATTAAGACCATCCGCAATGGCGGATCCTTACGGGGAATCCGTAGGGCATCTCCATTAGAGTTTCTTAAGGGAGGTTCACCCCTTTCCCAAGAAAAAAAAATTAAAATAATACTATTTGGATGAACCTCTCTCCAAAAGGTTCATGGTAGTGAACCTGGTTCACATAGGGTTCGCCACGTGGCGCACCCCATTTGTCCGAATTTTTTTTTTTTTTTTTAGAAAACAAAAAAAAAATTAAAAAAATCAATTTTTTTTTTTTGGTGAACCCCATGGGGGGCTTCACCAATGTAGATGCTCTTAGAGAAATATTAATTTTATAATTAATGGGTCCCATGAACAGTTAAGGATTTTATCCTAAAGATCATTATGTAAGGATTGATCCTTACACTATTCATGGGCTCCACTGCACACGTGGTGGTCTATGAGTGGTCAGTTTTTTTTTATAAAGAAAAAATCTGAAATATCCTTATATAATCCGAAATACCCTTTTTCTTTTTTTCCTAAGGATTCGCCCCAAGGATCCGCCATTGCGGATGTTCTAAGGAGCTTATTATTTTCTAAATAATTTTAAGTTGTAAAAGTGATTTAAAATGTGACGCTAAGCACCCCGAACATTTTCGTGTTCCAGTAGAAGATTCTTATTTTGGGGTTCTTAAAAAATTAAAATATTATTTTCTAAAGATACAATTTATTTATTAAATAAAACATAAAAAGTAACATTTAAACATTTTTTTTTCTTTTTCATCTTTGGATGTCATTTTGAACATTTAAAAAAATGTTAGTTAGGTCATTTTCATATTTGAGTGTCATATTGGTCATAAAAAAGTATTTTAGAGGATAAAACTTTTTGTTCTATCTTTGGGTGTCACTTTGGTCATTTTCGAAAGAAAAATTGGTGCTAGTTAGGTCATTTTCATATTTGGGTGTCATTTTGGTCATAAAAACAATGTTTTAGAAAAGAATGAACAAAAACAAAAGTAATTTTGTTTCTTTTCCATCTCTGGGTGTCATTTTGGTCATTTGAAAAATGGTGATAATTAGGTCATTTTCATATTCGAGTGTCATTTTGATCATAAAAAAAATAAAATAAAAATTAATTTTCATCTTTGGATGTTATTTTGTCCCCTTTTTAAAAAAAAAAAAAAAAATTGGTGGTAATTAGGTTATTTTCATATTTGGATGTCAAAAAAATGTTTCAGAAAAAAAATGTTTGAAGAAAAAAATGTTTGAAAAGAAAAACTGTTAAATGGCAGCGCACCACGTGTCTCTAAGCACCAGTGTTTATGGTGTTTGTTTAAGCACCAATGCTTCCTCTTTTTTCTTTTTTTTTTCTTTTTAAAAGTGTTAGACACCCGAATAAGCACTCCCGGTTGATGGTGTTCTAAATATTTTTAACATAACCAAACGTATAATCTTTAATATCATTTAGATTTATGATAATCAGTGGTAACTCAATTATATCAAACATGTAAGTTATAACCTAAAATGGAAGCCCTTTTTCAAAAAGAAAAAAGTTACAGCCTAAAATTATCTTTAAATAATCTTTTTTGTACTTGACCTACAAAATTCGTCTAAGGATACATATGTCTATTCTCATAAATAAACTAAAAATAGTCTGAGTTTTGGTTAAATTATAAACGATGAAATTTGTTATGAAATACAATTGAGTTTGATATATTTTGTAAACCACTCCAACTAAGAGTTTTTATCAGTAAAAAAAAAAGTTTTTATCAGTATCTAAGGTATTTGCGAAAGATATAAGACCCACCACTAATGTTTGCCAGTTGTTATATCTATATGGTGGCTTTTGCAGTATATATCAAGTATAAAAACATATAAATTTTATATTTGTTAGTGTATGGTATATAGTATTTTGAATATAAATTTTAAGAAAAGGTCCTACAATATAGTGCCACAGACCTGTCCTACAACAAGGTCTTTCACATGCTTGTATTGGGAAGATTTGAGAGTAGTAGCAGCTATCTATCTATCCTCATTGGCAATATGCTTTTGTTGCAGAAATTATTGAATGTTAATAGATATTAATATAAGAAAATATATGATCTGAAGCTTCTCCAACTAGCTCCACTGCTCCCATGTGCTCTGGTTCTTTTCCATCTCTCTGCCTCTTGGGACACTTCAACTCTCCACTCTCTATTTTTTTTAAAAAAATATTTGATTGTTTTATTTATTTCATTTATATATATATATATATATATTCCTTTCCATCTGGATCACAAAGCCTACGCCCAAAGAAACTGGCAATCACCAAATACCAGACAAGCACGAAACCCATCAAACAAAATAGTAGAGACTGAAAAATCAACTCGAGGGCAAACAGAAGGCCGACCAAAAATTACATTTACCTCATTATATTAAGAGATCCCTTATAATAAATGAGTTTTGTTTAATTCTTTTTCTGAATGTTATTTATTGACATAGTTAACTGCATAATTGTTAATCATCTTGTTTCTTATCTTGATTAACCAAAACCAAATCGATATGTTCGTGTTTCACAACTATTATTCATACGGTAAGCAAAAACATCTAGAACTAGAGTGGGTCGCGTTTAAACGATTATCGGAAAGATAATGAACTTCCTTTGAGTACATAGGAAGGAGTACAATCATGTTATTTACCACTTTCAAGATATACATAGGGATGAATTAAAGAAAAAAAAAACACACACATGTACACACACAAAACATGTATTAAATTCAGATTCGTAGTTTTTATATATGAGCCTGCTACTTTCGCTCCTCAGTGCTTAGCTGCGAGATCATTAAAACTGTATTTCTTCACCTTCATAATTTTTTTAGCTACTGAACGTCAACAAAAAGAACATGACGACGTGTTTATTATTTCCTTATTTACATTTGAATTACGCGCGAAACGTATGGGCCTACTTATTTGGGCCCTTGAGAGACTCTATGACTCACTAATAAATTATGACTTCTGTAGCCCAGAGCAATGTAGACAGGCTATATGTCCTCAAAATATATTTCTTTCCTTTTCTTGGTAGTGCGATATTAAACAACCACAAATAGAGTGAAACATATGGAAGATAAATGCCGTTAATTGAAAAGCTTACATTTGCTCATCCAAGTTGTCGTAATTACAGTTACAAAAAGAATTATCGTAATTAATTTTTATTATATAGTTTTTTTTTTTTATTATATAGTTATGAAAACAAATTTGGTCTTGAAAGTCAAATAACGCGGGAAAAGACAAAGAGGTGCTACATTACATTCAGTGGCTTTTTTGACAATACCGTAAAACAGTGATAACGACCTTAACCGTGATGTAAAGTCTTTTCATCTCTCCCTTTTTCTCTCTTGTTCTTTTCACTCGTCTGTTTTTGCTATTATTTATTTTCCTAAATCACAAAAAGATGAAGAGAGATTTAGATGTTTCCTTTGAACAATTATGTCGGTAGTTACAATAAAATTGTAGGGTAGAGCAACATTCACTATTTCATGACCCATCAGTTACGTATAGATTTGTTTTGAAACTATTAATTCAATAATATATACTACTATAGATTTTGTTTTTTTTTCAGTGTCTTACTTAGAAAATTAGCATATTTTAAGAGAGAAATTTTGTTTTCTTGTGTCTTACTTAGAATACTAGCATTTGGTGAATCTTTAAGAGTGTAGCTTACCAATTAAAAAGAAGAAGAACAAAATAGTTTACATTTGATATTTTTCAAACACTTGTGAAAACTCCCTCAATACATGAAGATTAAATATTTTTAATAATAAAATATATTGGTGAGGAACTATATGAGTTTCTTATCGATACTAATGATGTTATGTCCATTAACGTTCAACTTAGTATTCAATTGTGTAGATGTAGTCACCATTAAAATTCCAATATGATCAGTTCTCAACCTTTTAATCAGAGATTCTAAATTGGATATCCATACATTTTTTATTATCAAATATTCATACATACTAAAAACTGTTCTGAGCATATTAATTTAATGTAGGTATCAGTTGAAAGGGACCATAAAAGGAGCCATCCCTTCGCACCACCAACTTTACTGTACGAATTTATAACTTCGATTCGAATATCAATTACAATTGAAAATATATCCACAGCCTCTGTCATGCATAAAGCAAACCATATTGCAAAGATACGTGCTAGTAATACAGTAAAATAATGGCCAATCGATAGTAGTCTATGTAAATAGTGGACAAATCATTTCAGGTTTTTTTAGTTTGACCACCGGTTTAAAACCTACTAAATTTGAGCGTATGATTAAGGAAGTGTGGTCTCAGGTTTATGTCGAAATCCAGAATTGTTTTAGATGATGAATATTGAAATCTGTGTCCTTAATTAAACTCTTTTTTAAAACACACCATGTCCTTAATCAAACAAAACTCCACTTTGTTGGGATAAGCTTGAATTACCTTAAGGATCAAGCTATCTATTTCCTACCAGAAATTTAGGAAATAAGGAAAGTTCTTGATGATTATGAGTTATCTACTCATCATATGTCTACTATGTTTAGGATTTTATATTTCTATATATGGAGATATGATGTCAAGGTGTGACATAACATATGATTTATGTGATTGAGAAAACTTAAGTTTTGAGTTAGTTTCTTAAACTTTAATAAGAAAGCATTCTATATAGAAGTTTGATCTTTGATTCATAATGGTGTGATTCAATATTTGACATGAGAGCCAAGCCTGGTGGAACAATCAACAAATACAAAATATTATATATTTTTTTGAAAAAAAAATACAAAATATTTTTGATAACAAAAGGATACGTACAAAGACATGACATGAATTTTGATGAAGTATTTGCTCTAATAGCACGTGTTGAAACCATTAGATTGATCATAGCGTTAGCAGGAACCCACAGATGGGAGATACACCACCTTGACATTAAGACCGCATTTTTTCACGGAGAATTAAAGAAGAGATATTTGTTACTCAAGTGTGACATAATTTATGATTTATGTGAGTGAGAAAAGTCTTGAATTAGTTTCTTTGACATTAATAAGAGAGCATTTTATTTGAAGCTTGATCATTGATTCATAAAGTTGTGATTCTATACACTTTTAGTTCATTACTTTTCATGAACCTTTTGACTTTGTAGTTTATTGAAACTATTTTTGGTAGAGTTCTTGTTAGTTGTTAAGCTACAAAATAATGTTTTCAGTTTCAACCCGTTTGACTACTTTAAAATTGCATCCCGTAAATTTATTTTACTGATTTGAAAGAAGTTACCAAATAACATTATTATAGATTGAAGAGATCGAAATTCACAAGTTCAGAAAAACTGTAGGAAGATAGTATTATAGCTACACTATGTCTACTTATATATACAGATGCATTTTTTTTTGTCGAATGCACATATACTTGTTAATACTCCATATAATGCGCGAAAGTAATTTAATTACTAATTAACTATGCAAATTTTGAGGCTCGTGATTCCAATTCTCAGACAAATTTAGTTATTAACGTCATTATATTTCACATCTCATAAATTACGACAACCCCTTATTTGATTTAAGTTGTCTGTAAATATGTACTCTCTTTTGTTTTTTAAAGATTATCACTTTAACACTTTTATTTTATTACAAAAATGTCAATTTAGAATTCAAATGTAATTATACATATTGTAAGTTTAATATTAATTATCAAATATATTGATTTTATACATAGTTTTATTTCTCTTAGACATTATTGGTTAAATAGATGTAATTATTAAGTATATAAATGTGTTTTAATGTTTTTTAATTTATATGAAAAATGTCAAAAAGGATATTAATTATACAATAGTATTTTTAGTTTTGCAAAATCTCGTGTACATGTTCAACATTAGTTTGAATTTTGATTAGAAACCATGCATCTCCCATTTAATTTGTCCAATATATATAAATAAATATATATATATATATATATATATATATATATATATATTTCATCTGCATATAAAAAGGATTTACAAATGAACACACATCATCTATATATAAAACGATTAACTACATATGCTGAAGATGTAATTTATTATATTTAAAGCTTTGCATGCATGATAGTAAACCAGAAGAGGGTAAGAACCCTAGCTAGCTAGACTTGTAATAATTATATATAAAACATATAAAAGATAATTAAGCACAAACCCTGATGGGTCAGCCTCGCAACGAGATTGTAAAATGATATATAAAGTACAACTAATCAACATATATATTAGTTATTCATTAATCAAGCTCCTAATAACGGCTGCTTGTGGGCTATTAGGATCAATGGTTTCCAGAAGCTGGGACAAACGATCACTGAGATCATCGACTTCTTTGTTCAAGCTTCTTATGTAATTGCAAGTCTCTTGTAACACCTTCGATGATGACGCCTATATATATTAAAGAATGTACAGTTGTCGTCAGAACTCAAACTATGTATTCAAAACAAGTCTTAACGTGGAGTAATATTATCTTAATAACTAATGTGAAGAAAACACTTCGAGATCTGTATTACTATAGCATACAGATATACTGCAATATATATGATGCATTTTGTAATAATAAAAATAAAGCTTAAGATAATGCTCATAGCTTATCAAATTTAACTAAATAAATACATTTTTGTCTTTTTTTTTATCAAATACATTTTTGTCATTGAGGGTAAATAGAAGTAGTGACTTGTACTAAAAGATAATGATGTTTCCATTTATAGAAACCGGACTGTTTCGTTTTTTCTAAAATTCGTCCTTTTCTTGTTCTATAGAAACTTATATAATGCGAAAATAATAAGTCGGTGCTGTACATAAATGTATTGAATTGATAGTCCGTGAAGCAACATAGTTGTCTCAAATTCAATGCAATTAATCAATATTGTAAGTGAAATAATTAATTAAAATTAGCTTAATGCTGAAGTTAGGGTAAATCTGTTCCCCTCTCCTCAAAGTTCGGATAATATGGTCAAAAGTCTTTTAAAAACTTCAAATTTCATTCTCCCACATGCAATTACTATATGCTATAATGTACTGTTCCAACATGTTGTATATACGAGTTTCTCTATCAAATAAAAACAATAAAATACCTAAGTAAAAATTATACATATAAAGTTCAAACTTACGTATATAAAGAGAAGTTTATATATAACTTTTAAAAAGACTTTACCGTGTTGGAACGACGGTTCTGGTGAATCTCTGGAATAGACTGTCGTAGCTTGGAGATAAGATCAGTAATTTGATCATTGCTAATCCTCGACGATGCTGAGCTTGCTTGTCTCGACCTTCTGCTAGACGACATTTTTATTGGTTTTTAACTTCAAATATTTTTCAAGTATATGTATCCACGAAACACTCTCTCGCTTGTGGGTTAGGAAGATGTGTTTGTCAAACGATGGGGAGAAGAAATAAGAAGATAAAATGATGTTATATATAGAGGATAGGACCACTTTTAGAGAGAGAGTTTATTAGAAGTTTCTTTTTTTGATTTTTCTATTTTAAGATATACTTTTTTCTAAAATAAAAAAATATATTTAATTTTAGTGTATATAATAGGGAGATAATCAGTAATATATTCGAGCGATGATGCGTAAAACCAAGAAGATTGTGTGTATCAGTTAATAGATATGGCCATATGCGTAAATAAAAACAACAATGACTTCACCTAGGTAATTTGAGATGACCGAAACGACATCTATAGCCTAACCACTAGGGAGGGGCTGTTCTTAGTCCAAGCTCTATCACGTGTGTATGTGTGTAACTCAATAGCTAGTGTGTATGCTTGAGATATTTGTTTCATCACATCACTGAACCCATTTACTTCAAACATTTTCTAAGATAGGTGATTCTAAAACTTGCACTAGTCAACATTTATTTTGCTAGATATCTAAACACATGGTAATGGGTGATGATATGCAAACAATATGAATGAAAGATGATGCATGCTATATATTTAGAAAACAAGGAGATGGTGTGATGAATTGGACATTAAAGAAAAATGTTTGTTGATGAGCACACAAAAGTGGGACTATCTATGTTTTAATACTTTTGAAGTTAATTTTAAAAACAAGTTTTAACCTCCCATGTGATGACATGACAGTCTTTTTTCCCTCTAATCAGGGAGCATCCCCATCCTTCACGCCCCTCTCCCACGTGACGCTTTTTGTATCTCTATCTTTGCTTGTTACGGTAGCTAGATAACAACATCAAAATCCCCATGTTGGTTTATTCTGTCTCTCTTTTTAGTTAGAACAATTGCGAGATTGTAGCACTCTCGACCCTTTTGTTTGAAAAGTGTGAAGTGCTACAAATTTTACATGATATATACAAGAGTGTAGGTTACAGAAAATGTTGATGTTATTATTACGGAATATTTACAGGTGAAGTAGGTAAGTACTGTCAAACTTTTATCAGTAGATCAATAGTAGAATCGGTGGTCTCACGAGTCACGGCTTTCGCCACAACTTTCTGCAGTGGATTTTTTTTGTTTGGTTCCTTCGTTTCAAAATTATTTGGAAAACTACAAAAAAGTTCCATGTGTGTGTTAATTCAACTGGAATTGCAAGTGTCGTTGCCAAAGCTTAGAAATCATAGAATCGAATGAGGCATGAGAAAAAACTGATATTATATGCATATATATGCCCATCACTAGTAAAACACTTGGCCACAGCCACGTTAATTTTCGTATCTATGATCCAAATTTCGTAGCTATATGGAGACTAAGCGACGAAAAGCTACGGAAAATAAAACGTGGCTATTTGAGCGTAGCAAGAATTCAGCGTGTCAAAAAACGTAGCAAGTTGCTACGGTATGCTACGAAATGTCCGTAGCTCAGTTTTTGCTACGAAATGCTACGATTTTAGTGTAGCAGAAATATAGCTACGAAATGCTACGCTAACTTTCGTGGCAACTAGCTACGCTTTTAGAGACGACTATTTTCGTATCAAATATAACTTTTTGCTACTTTTTTTGATACGCAAATTTTGGTGGCTAATTTAAAACTTTTTAAAAAAAAAATATGAATATATTTAATATGCAATTGTACTATACTATAAATAAAAATAATTATGCAAATATCTTAAACTTAATATATTACATAAAAGCAGGAGTTTTACATGGTTCAAAAGATAAGCAAATATATTACATCAAAAGACATTTGACTCTTGTTCAAAAGAGTAGCAAATATATTACACCAAAAAACATTGTTCAAAAGATTGAAACATCAGATTTTACACACCAAGTTCTCTTTGGCACCACCTATCTAAGTCTGATTGGTTATCAGTGGTGAGATGTGCCTGAGGATGAGACTGACCTTGAGCTTGAGGCTGAGGCTGAGGCTGACTTGGTTGTGCAGTTGTGGCAGTAGGAATGGAAGCTTGAGGCTGAGGCTGAGCTTGAGGTTGACTTGGTTGTGTAGTTGAGGCAGTAGGAACGAAAACTCGAGGCTGGAGACCTTGAGATAGGAGAACTTGCAGAATCATGTCCATACTTGCTCTTGCTGCCGACATCTCCTCCTTGAACTCAGTCTTCATACCACAGATTTCAGCCTTGAATTCAGCAACAGTTGTCTCCACACTACATAGGCGCATCTCCACGTCCAGGTTGCGCTGCAGTGTGACCTGAACTGGAACAGAAGGAGTGTCGTTCTTGTACTGAACACTGCCAAGGCCATAGATGGTGCCTTTGTGGGTTAGTCCTCTCTGCAAAATGAAAGGAAAAAGCACCATAAGCAAAAAATTACCAGATCCTATTTCAAGTTAAGTAACTAACTAAGCCACTGAAAATTTCAATAACTAACTAAGACAAGCTTTATCCTATCTCAATCAATTAATCTCTTTTTTTTTAACACTAAAAGTATATTGATTACGAGCATAACACGTTACAACCTAGTTCATCATTCAACAAGTAAGAACAAATAAACATAATGAAGAGGTGAGAAATTACCTTGATGTATTCTTGGTTGAGCAGAAGGCGCCTTGAAGTTGGAGTATCAGCAGTAGAGTCATTTTGACTGTCACCAGTTAATCCATTTTGTATCATTTCTTCAACGGCTTGCTCAACCTCTAGCACCAGTTCCTCAGCACGTTGGTCGATGAAGGAACCATCTTTCCGCGTGTGAGTCTTCCTCACAAGGGCTGTATATGAAGGTGGTTCATCCAAACCTTCATCAATCATCTACAAAAAAAAAACAGAAGGAAGTTAGACAACAGTTAAGACTAAAACTTCAGTGATAAATAATTAAGGAAAAAACTTACCATCTTATACTCAATATTTAAGAAGGTTCGAGGTCCTGCACTGTGCTTGTAAATCTCCTTCCCTGGAGGCACATAAGTGCGAGATTCAGCTGCTGACTTGCTCTTTTTTTTTGCTTCGTCAGTGCCCCACTCCCTAAGGATTGTTGCCCAGTCAATCGGACCGATGTACTTAGGCTGCTTCCCACGAATCCTCTTCTGGCTGATGCGTCCACAGATGGTCACTTGAGTCTGTTTCTTCCATTTCCGGTAGACTAGATCATGAAATTTATCTTCCCAGTAATATTGTTGCTACAAAAGAAGATAAATCATCATTAGAAGTAAATATTACTAAGTAAATTGAGAGTTGAGAAAGGGAAAAGGAGATAGAAAGAACCACTTACAATGAAGGTATGCCACCACATATCAGTCTTCTCCTGTGGAACGTGTTTCCAGCTTGGCCACGGCCCCCAGTAGTTTCCCTGCCATGTTGCTCGGATAAAATCATGGACTTCAGGATGAACACCGAACCTGAGACAAGACAATATAAGCAATCAAACAACATTAATATATCAAACTCTACACAACCTACTAATACAATTGAACTCTATATATTATTAATATGACCTATTTATTTAGTTTAAATTATAAATGTACATAAATATATAATGCTTACATAATTATATATCTTTTTGACAACTAAAAAATATTTATAAACTAACCATATTGCTCCATTGAGCAACTCAGGATGGAGGTGTTGCTGGTTACGTCTGGATGGAGCACGTAGGATAGCATCTTCTCTTCTCCTGACATAGGGGGCAGGAGCCGCAGACCCTGCAGTTGAAGAGTTCGCTGCTGCTTGAGGGCTGGCTCCAGGAGGTACAACTCCAGGAGGTACAGCTCCAGGAACATAAGCTGGAGACATAGAAGAAGGCCCCGAGGTGTTGGGCATTTGAGCTCTCCTGTGTCGCAAATCTGTAGACAGAAAAACAAGGAGTAAAAACCTATTCAGGAACCAAAGAAGACAGTGGATGAATGGTATGTTTTTTTTTTAATAAACATAAATCGAAACCAAAACTAAAAATTTGAAATCAAAACACCAATAGAAAAAACCCTAGAAATCGAAAACCTAACCTAAAACGAGTTGAAATTGAAACCTAGAAAAAGCCCTAAATCGAAACCCTAGAAATCAAAACCCTAACCTAAATCAAGTTGAAACTGAAACCTAGAAAAAACCCTAAATCGAAACCCTAGAAATTGAAACCTTAACCTAAGTTGAAGTTGTAATCGAGAGGTTTTGAGAGACATTAACAACTAAAGAGGTTCAGAGAGAGAGAGAGAGAGACGAGAGGCTAACTAACTTGGAGGGTCCGATTCAGGAGAGCGAGGGCGACGACGGTTTTGGTTTGAGGTTGCAGTGGAAGGAGCCATCGATGTTGAACGGGCTGTGTGAGAGAGAGATACTGAGTCTGAGAGAGAAAAGGAACCGACGAGAGAGAGAGACCAGAGTGACTTTTTGCGTTTAGTTTTTTACTTTGTTTGTCGGCGAGGGAGAGAGAGCAGTGTATTTAACTAATTGTTGATTTTGGGCTGGGCCAAAATAGGGGGGAAATGTGTGTTTGGGTTTAGGAGGGAAATATGTTTAGAGGGAAAATGTTTTAGGTGAAATTTTTGGTGGGAATTGTAATTTATATAGATATATATATATATATATATATATATATATTTTAGGGTTTAGGGTATGTGTAAGTTTTAAATAAAAATATTAGAAAAATTATAAAATGATAAATATATTAATTAAAAGTTTAGGATATTAGATTAGCTATGATTTAGGATTTAATTAAATTTGTATTAATATTCTTAGTAATATTGTATATATATTTTAGGGTTTAGGGTATGTGTATGTTTTAAACAAAAATATAAAAAAAAATTATAAAATGTTAAATATATTAATTAAAAGTTTAGGATATTAAATTTAGTTATGGTTTAGGATTTAATTAAATTTGTGTGTTAAAGTAAAATGTTGAAAGTTTAAACTAAAAACTTCACTTATTACATATTACAAATTTATTAAATTTCATGGACAAACAAGTTTACTAAGAACTTGAATCATAATCTGAATCTGAATCAGTACAAGACTCTTCTAACTCATTTTCAGAAACATATTCATCATTAGGAGGAACAACTGGCGTCGATTCATAATCTGAATCATCTTCCACAACATACGATTCAATGCGCAACATCCCGCTTTGTGCAACAATTTGGTTATGTGTATCATCTTGTACCGCAACAAGAGAATCTTCAGATGTTTCTCGAACCCCTCTAGGCATAACTTTTGTACATGCCCACCAATCGTTTGCTGATGTACGTCGTACCCGCGGATAAGGGATGAAACAAACTTGATCACAATTACCCGATAAGATAAATGGATCATATTTCTCGTACTGCCAGCGTGGAGACACATCAACAATTCCTGATTTATGTTTTCGCACTCCCCGACCTACAGTTGTATCAAACCACTTACATTTAAAAACCATGGCCTTGAGCCCAACAGAACCAAAATACTCCACCATTATTATCTCCTCGATCAACCCGTAATAGTCAGTGTTTGTGGTTCCCCGAACTTGAACACCGTAATGTTGAGTTTTCTTATCTTGTCCATGGCTATGTGTGTGGAAGCAGTATCCGCGTGAGTGGTAAATCGGCCAAGATTTATAATTACGTTTCGGACCTTGTATAAAATCCATCATCCAAAACGGAAACTCATAGGATTTACTTGCATCCTCAACCTGTTAATTAAATTTTTATTTATAATTGATAAATTTAAATTTCATATTGATATTAAAATAATAATAAAACTCACATAATCTTTCACCCATTTCGTAAAGCCTTGGTCTTTCGCTATTTGTAGATCATTACTACTCATATTTGGATATCTTCCCATCATAAAATCCTCAAACATCCTGTCCGGTTGTTGAAAAATATTATAATTTTTAATTGACATTATAGAAATATGATAAATATAAAAATGATCGAAATACCTTTCATAGGGTTCAAATTTTTCACAATTGAGCATCATAAAAGTATGGAGGATGTTGTAGTCTTCATCGGTTAGCCATCTATCTTCAGCTTTTCCACTAACTCGACCTTCATGGTAAAACATGGTAGGCACTTCTGGATGTTGATATGTAAAGCGAACTTCTCCGGGCAGTGAAACTTCAGGTATCACTTGTGGATTACCAAAGAAATTTGCAGAAGCGGTAGAAATCTCCTCATTAACATATTGTGCAACAATGGAACCAGCGATGTGGGCCTTATTTTTAACTTTCTTTTTCAAATGGTACATATATCGCTCGAAAGGATACATCCATCTGTATTGCACTGGACCACCTAAAGCCGCTTCGTCTGGTAAATGCACTGCCAGATGTTCCATAACATCAAAGAACGAAGGTGGTAAAATCTTCTCCAAATTGCAAAGTTTCACCGCAATGTTTTCTTTTAAAATGTCAACATCTTCGTTCTTTAGTTCATGTCCATTTCCTCCACAATCGGCTGTTCGATGCACTCCTTCGATGTTGTTTATTCTTTCTCGCAAAATTTCTTCGCCCGTCAACCATGGTGGAGGATCATCATTTTCTGTCTTCCCCCGTCGAAATGATTGGACATTTTTCCGGTAAGGATGATCCTTAGATAGAAACATTCGATGACAGTCAAACCAACTATGTTTCCTTCCATGTTGTAACCAAAATGACTTTGTTTCATCTAGACAATATGGACAAGCTAAACGACCATGAGTCATCCAACCTGACATCATGCCATAAGCAGGAAAGTCATTAATTGTCCACATTAATGCGGCTCGCATCGTGAAATTTTGCTTCATCGAGATATCATATGCTTCCACTCCGTCACTCCACAAACTTTGCAACTCTTCAATTAACGGCTGCAGATAGATATCAATGCTTTTCTTTGGATGTCTTGGCCCGGGAACTAATACAGATAAAAAGAAATATTCTCTTTTCATACACATACCAGGAGGTAGGTTATACGGGGTTACAATTACGGGCCAAACAGAGTGGGCTTCACCGCTCATACCCACTGGATTAAAGCCGTCCGTTGCCAATCCTAAATAAACATTTCGACTTTCGGTAGCGAAATTAGGATACACCTTGTTAAAATGCTTCCACGCTGCTGCATCAGAAGGGTGATGCATTTCTCCTTCGGGAGACACATGTTCCGCGTGCCATCGCATTTGTGATGCAGTTGCCTCTTGTTGGTATAGACGCTTCAACCTCTCTGTAATAGGCATATAAAACATTCTTTGTTTTGGACGCCTTTTCCCCTTCCCATGGTTCTGGTGATATCTGTCTTTCTGGCAAAATCGACACACCAACAGGTCACGATCTTCCTTCCAAAATAACATGCAGTTATCCTCACAAACATCAATCTTGACAACAGGGAGTCCGAGTGATTTCGTCAATTTCTTCGTCTCATAATATGAATCAGGAGCTATATTTGGTTGTGGTAGAACATCTCTAAAAGTTTGTGATATCTCATCCATACACGACTCCGCCAAATTATGATCGGTTTTTACTTTCATTAAACGAGATGCCAAATATAATTGAGAAATACCTTCAGCACATCCGTCATATAGTGGTTGATTGGCGGCTTCAAAAGCTTGAAACACTCTTTCTTGATATGGCTCTTCAATGGGTGCTTCCATAGCTTCCATCACACTCTCCGATATATGGGACGACCCAAAGTCTCCTCCCGCTATGTTCTCTTGATATGTATCTTCTGCTGCATAGGTTGTTTCTTCTCCCATAAAGTGCCCCCCCGTCGATGATTCTCCAACATCATAATAATTTTCTCCATGGCTTGACCACACATAATAATTATTTGTAAAACCAACTCGGTAAAGATGGCGAGATACAAGTCTTGCATCACGTTGCTTTCGATTTTGACATCTTGCACATGGGCATAACATAGTTTTTCTCTCGATGAAAGAATTTTGATTCGAAGCAAAAGCGATAAAAACTTCAACACCTTCCATAAACTCACTTGAAACACAATTATTGATGGGATCAATGTGTCGATCCATCCACTCTCGATTTTGAAAATAATACGACATTGAACTCGTATTACTTCTATCTCACACGCACACGTTTTTCAGTTTCAAGAAACTCTCGCTTTGTTTACGAATGAAATCGTGTGTTTTTTTTTTATAGACAAAGCATTGCTACGAATTTGCTACGTCTTGCTGCGCTTTATGCTACGATTTTTGCTACGTTTTGCTACTGTCCTTGCTACACAAATTGCTACGTTTCTTTTCGTAGCTTATTTCGGATATTTATCAGCTTCCACACAGTAGGATGGGACATACTTATAAAAATATGCTACGAAATTTGCTACCAATATTTTCGTAGCTATATTTTTTTGTTTTTATCTCTGCCAATATTGCAGGAGTGGACTGGTGTGACATAATTTTCGGTGGCTTAGCTACGTTATTGCTACGAATTCATGTTGTAGCTATATTTCTTTCTTGCCACGTTTATAAGCGTAGCAAATTTCGTAGCTTTTATTTGTCACGTTTTCTAAACGTAGCAAAAACGTATCTATTACTTTGCCACTTTATTAACTGTAGCTTTTTCGTAGCAAATGTTGCTACGGTTATGCTTCGATTTGCTACGTTTCTTCTTTCGTGACATTTCGTAGCATTTTACGTAGCTAGTCCGTTTTAGCTACGAAATCTTCGTAGTAATATCGTAGCTGTGGACAGTTTTTCTACTAGTGCATATTCTATGGCTTAATAGCACTAGATAAAGTTATTTCAAACTTCTGCTAGTTATATCCTAAGTATTAAGGCACTGGATACAACTATCCACTCTTTTGGATACTGACATGGCATGTTCTGATATGTTCTTAATCAATAAATAAATCATGATTAGCACTTATCAAGATTCGAGAGACTTACTTAGCATGTCAAATAGTAATTGACTTATGAATCTTATTATCAAAATCATCAAAGAGAGTAGGGGACGGGTGTTCTTGGAAATGTAGACATTGATTGTGAACGCTTGTCTTCGTCTGTTTTGTATTCTAAATGTCATCGAATATGTACCACCAAAATTTCTTTCATTTTTTTTTATTTTTTATTTTACATCGTTATTTTATGTCTCGAATTTAAATCGTAGGATTCTTCCAACCAATGACGGACTCCTATCATAATAAAATGAAACACTTTCACGTATGGCTTGCCTCTCAATCTCTCTCACTTACGTTGATTATGTTATATAAGTAGAATATATTAACAATGTTTTATCTTAAAACAGTTAAAAATGTAAATATTTTTCTAATTTGCATGCTTAACTGAGTTGATTCTAAAACATCAAGGGAGTAAAACCCACAAAGCCACTCTCTCTCTCAATTTCAAGTCATAATATAATAAGAGCCAACTATCTTGGCCAGACTTGTCCATACACATCCTTCTTTGAGTACCCTCGATCCCATGACCATGGAACATCTGAAAAAAAAAATCAGAGTGACAATAAAAATGTTAAGAACACCACGAAAGAAACAGTTAACTTAAGTTGGAGAATGAAAACGAAAGAAACCTTCAGATGAGTATGGCCTAGGAGGTAGCTGATAAGGAACTGGGAGCGAGATTATCTCAGGCGAATCTCTGTCTCCTTGCCATGTCATTGTCACTAGCTTACTCCTCTTCTCCACCTCACCTTTCGTCTCTTGTTTTCCCTGTCAACGTAACACAAATTAAGTAAAGAGATCGTTTTGGTCCTGGTTTACGGGTTTAGATCATTTTTTTACCTTCATAGTACTCGGGTTGTTGTCGGTGCATGAAAAATTACAACCTTGTGTTTTTACTGGAGATGGTAAGAACAAGACTCCCAACTAAAAAAAAAATGTAACACAGTCAATGCCACAAGGTTAGTGGTTGCGTAAAAGATCAGGTGTTTACCTCATAGGAACGGATCATCAGCTGAGAGTTGTTTTTCTGAAGTGCTCCCCAGGCCGCTTTGCTAAGATTCGATGACGTTAGCAAGAACCATCTATGGCAGCAAAATAAAAACACTGGTATCACTACTACAAGCACACACTTTTGTATGAAGTGGGTAACTAAAAAGATTGAGACTTTATGAACTTTACGCAAGCTTCTGGTCGCTGTAACGTGTGAACGTCTTTATATGTGGCATTGCACGACTGAAAACATTAAAAAAAAAAGAATCAAAACTGAGTAGAAATCAAAAAAGGTTTGTTTGTTTTTTAAGTTACCTGCGAGCACTATGATCTGCTTTCCATTTTGCCCAATACTTTTTCAAGAATGGTTTCTCTACGTTCTTCAACGGGCTTGGAATTGCATTACCAGCAGCATAACCCTTTTTTAACAAAATGTCATGGTTTAGAAGGAAAAAAACCATAAGATAAATAATGAGCAAAGATGTATTCTTTAAGATTACCTCTAAAGAACACCTAACGTCTTCTACAGTAGGCCAAATTATCAATGGATCCCCATGACCGAGAGGAGTTCTGTCCTCTGTTATACCAGAAGACAAAGAAGATCCAAACTCAGCCAACCACTTCTCGTCTAAAGAACCGAGTGAAGAGAACTGCAATACTAAAATTTTGTTTAAAGAAGGCTTTTAAGAAGGGTTTCTACACGTTCTTGGTATGGAACCATTACCTGATAAACTAATGGGGATCTGCAGAACTCTCTATCAAAAATGCATTCTTGAAGAATCGTCCTTAGTTTCATGTGTCCCCATTTTCTCATGTTCGAACCAGTATGGTACCCAGGGACTGATGCAATTAGTCGAACCTAAAAATTTCTTTGCGTATCTTAGTGAACAGTAAGTATACAAACAGATTTTAGAGAGAGAGATAGAAGGTACCGTAGCATTGGAATAATCAAACTTTCTGAAGAAGGCTGCATTGATCTTGACATTACCACGACCAGGTAAGCTTGAAGTAAACTCAGGCCACTTAAGTACAGTGAGGTAATCAACAAGGTCATCTTCGAATCCGCAACTTTTAGGTGTAGTATCTTTGTCTTCATCATCTTTCCAAGGGAAATCTTGCATCCACAAACCTTGGCTTTTATTGTTCCAATCAACATGGATCAGATTAGCAGTGTGTACTACAACTCTCACTCCTCGAGGATAGACAAGGAAAATAGCCTTGGAATGATGTGTCCCAAATGAGATAGGTAAACGAGGCTTATGAAGAATCCAATTAGCTGGCTTCTTCCTCTGATTCAACAAAAAACAAAGATTGGATTATAACATTAACATCATTAAGAAGAAATCAGCAAAACCGTTAACAAACCTGAATATACTCTTGCCTACCATCACCTTCTCCATGAATGACCATAACCTGAGGAATGTTGGCCAGTTTCGAGCAAGCTACAAAAGAATATAAGCCGTGATCCAAGTTAAGTTAACAGCATCTGAACAAAACAATTAAACTATGAGAAAACTCACCTGACACCAACCAGTCTACATCAACCATATAATTCGATAAGATCGCAGCAACAACATCTCCCTGACATCAACAAGTTTCTCTTAAGTCAAAACCTCTAAACAAAATAATAAAACAACAGTAGGAGTGTAGACAAACCTCAACAACATCATTAATGTTAACACAAGAGGTATTAGCCCAATCAGGCAAACCATCAACACTCAAAAGCCGAAACGTTGAAGGTAGCTTCTCATTATCTGGACAAAAACGTCGAATTGCCTCTACATCATCATCATCTCCTTCCTAGAACAAACAATTTCATCAACATCAAACAAAGCAATAATAGATCGATTCTTCAGTTAGGCCAAGTAAGTAAACCTTTCTAGCTTTCTTAGCCGCTCTCTCACTCTCTCCAGAACGTGGAAGCAACACAAGCTTGAAGAAATGATGACCAGGGATCAATTCAATAACATCATCATTAGCTAACGAAACCTCTTCACTAGGGTTCACTTTCTTCCTCTCGCCTAAAGATCTAACAACCACAGGGTTCGTTCCTTCCTACCCAATAGAGAAAGATACAAACTTTGATATAAAGAAACGATTTTGCGATTAAATTAAAAAAAAAGAAAAATTAGGGTTTTGTGGTGATATGATGATACCACTGATAAGGAGGCTGGACCAGAGGTGGAAGTTGTGATTGTAATGTGTTTGCGGCTGAGACGTTTATCGGTGATTGAAACGCTGCCGCGGCCGATTGTGTTTGGACCTTCGGATAAGGTTATTCGAGGGGATGAAGTGTCTTCGTTTAGGTCTTGTTTCAGTGGGATCAGATAAGCGACCTGTAAAGGAGATGTCAGAATCAGAGAAAGAGATGTTTAATTTTGGGAAATTGGAAGAGAGAGTGGAGATTAGGTTTTCGTTTTTGAGTACCTGAGAGAGAGCCATTAAGGAAAGCTTCGACGAGTGTCTTGAGGTTTGTGTTTTGCAGTGAAGCGTACAGAGGAAGGAGAAGAAGAAGAAATAAAACGCAGCGTTTTGGGGAACCGTGTAAAAGCTCTTTCGATCTTTACTAAGCAGGGGAGGGCCCAAATTATAACAAAACAATTAAGAAATTAAAAGTCACTGGAAAAGGAAACGTAACGGTAAGTAACGACTTTTCACGACGGCGGCAACAATCTCACCACAACCGTATCAGTGTTAGCATTATGTTGAGACTTTAAATATACGATTGGTTGTCATCAACGTCTGGGTGGTGTAGTCGGTTATCACGCTAGTCTCACACACTAGAGGTCCCCGGTTCGAACCCGGGCTCAGACAACAATTCAAAATATTTTTGCCTTTTTAAAAGGATTTTTTCCATTTTGCATGTTTCATCAACAAATGGACTGGAGGAGACGCGCGAAGCCAGCGCCGGAACACGCCTGTATGTCATCAAATTTTTCTCGTTTTGTTGGGCTTTGTATATCATGGGCCTATTTTATGACAAGTTTAATGGATAATTAATGCCCGTTAACCCGTAATATATTCTGCATTAAGTTCAAATTTGGTATGCCCAAATAAAAATTCGTATACATTTGAATATGTCCAGAAGACTAAACCACTCTGGCTGAACCCCCTTGGAATCCTTAAAGTTTTTTTTTTCTATTTTTTAATTATTTTTCTTTCATATTTAAAATATATATATATATATATATCAACTAATTGCGGATTCCCATATATCGTGGAGATCCGTAAATAGTGTAAGGGCACATTTATCCTATAAAAAAGATGAGTCTCTTATGCATGAGGCTCACAAAAAAAAACTCAAAAACCGTGTACTATTGTTGCCAAAGAAGAAACATATTTGAAGCGTGTTTTGTATTGTTTGCGGGTTCCACGGACACGCGGCGACCTGCCATTAATTGATGTGATTATTTTTTTTTGTTAAAAAAAGAAAAAAAAAAGAAAATAAGAAACAAGTGGGGATTATGAGATAAAGATGATCTAAGTATTCAGTAAGAAAGAGTCCTTAAAATAAGATTTTAAAGATTGAATCTTTAATTTTTTATGGGATCCACTAATTATTTAATTATTTTTTCTCTAAGGACTTCTTCTTAAGAATTCTCATTGTACATGTTCGTAGGGATCTTAAAATTATTCGTGATAAGTTTGGAACTCGTTAATAGAGTTGAACTTAAATTCTAGTAGGCATGGGTGAATTTTAACTGTATTATTTAGTTATTTTTTCCTTTATATGTTCTCTTTATTAAAAGATATAAAACATATATAAAAAATAATTTATGTTCAACTCTATTAATAATTTCATATTGGTAGTATGAAGTTGACAATTACATGCATTATGCATATATATAGCGCGAGAGATATGTAACAAAAGTGGAGCATAAACTTTCTCAAGCTCTTGTGACAAAAAGAAAAAAAAGTTTCACTAGCTCATATATACATTCACGGTTTATATGCACATGACATTATGACAAGAAAAAAAAAAAGACTCTAATAAGACTTTCCATAAATAACACAAAAAGTTAAAAAGAGAAGAAAAAACAGATAAACTATAAGAAAACGCAGAGATCAAATCACCTGCACATACAAAAACATGATCAATCAGGAAACAAAGTTACAAACCAAAAAAAAAATAGAAATTGTTAGAGAAACAGAGAGCGAGAGAAATGAACCTTGATCAATTTAAAATATTTGTAAATTATCGCTGAACAGCGTTAACGGACTTCACTCTTCCACTGAGAGGAGAACATGGAAGATTCGGCCTCGTGATCAAGACCAAACCAAGACGACGTGGATCACGAAGATATTTACTATTCGCGGCTCTGTCTTCGACAAGAACACAGAGATCCTCCTCCTTGATCTTCAAAACCTGGCTATGTACTCGCTCCTTAACCGTCTTCCCCAAGATCGAAGCACCTCCCCAACGTCCAACGGATCTCGGAGACTCCGTCTCAGCTTCAGATGATCCACTGCTCTCTGTTTCAACCTCCTCCACCATCTTCCTAGCTACCGCCTCCATCTCTGGCCAAGTATCAGCTTCTCCTCTCATCGTTTATAAAGAAATTCGAAATTTGAAATTTATTGTATACTGTGAAATACATGTGAAGCGGAGCTTCCTCATTTATATACTGAGCTAGTGTTGACGTGTCTGTATCACGAGGAAATTTACACCATAGATGTTTTGACACGTGGAGAATTAGATGAGCTGGTCGGTTAGAGAAATGGTGGGGACCGGAACTCTCTGTGTGTGGTTTTGACCGATGAAAGTGAGACGTGTGGAAGAGGAGAAAATCGGATCTGAAAACGACCAAATCTGGCGCCGTTTTATTCGGCAGCTTCCAAAAACCAGTTCGATAAACTTCCCCACGTCAAAATATCGTTTAGATTGTGTTTAAGAATAACATTTTATAAGCATCATGTTGTTTTGTACAGATGTAGGTTATTTCTGATTTTCTTTTTTTAGTTATTGTCTCATTACTGATAGCAGATGTGTAAAATATCATATCATTCAATTGTGTTTTTATAGTAACACAATGATCTATGTTGCTTAAACTATAATAGTAAAGTAAATTACTAACATACTAATCATCAAAGTAAGAAACATAGTAACTGAATATTAACGTGGCGATCTAACTATCCCCTACAGTACAATCATTGTATTGGGTCGAATGATTGGTCAGGGAAAGGCAAGGCTCATATTTTTTTTTTTTTACAAGGCTCATATTCATCGGCAAGCAGATATATAATTAAATTCCAAAAGACGATTCTGAAAGTTTTGATAAGTGTAAAACTGGGATTGATTTGGTTGCCTTCTGGCTCTAGCCTCAAGTCGAGGGTTAATGATATTTCCTTTTCATCTACGTGTCGCTGGCGATAACCGACGGCGTCCTGGAATTAATTGTTTACTATGATGAGATGGTGTCCACGTGGTTTGGCATATAACACGTGTGTGAAGAAAATACCGAGTGTTAGTAAACAATTTGACATTTAGGCACTGTCCATATCATGCAACTGCGACATCACTAACATGAAGATCATGAGATCAGATTCAAATAAACAATAACACTGAAAAGCCAAAACAAGCCACCTCTACTTTATACAATACTTATGGGCCAAAGTCGTGGAAGTAGTATTGGTATCATGAGCTTTGTATAAAATAACATTTTTAGGCCTTAAACTAAAGAAATAGGACACATAAAAAAAATATAGACAAAGTAACATCATATTCTCTGTTGAATCATCATGCTTGGCCATCCTTCCGGTGTTTTTTATTAACCGTACCCTTTTAGGTAGATGCTTGGTTAACATCATTGAATGAAAGTAATTTCAGAGTAAAAAAGAAAACAAAGTGAGTAAATGTAGTAGATGAGGTAAAACGTTCAACAAACTCTTTTAGGAGAAATAAAAAGCATAAAACAATCCTTCAAAAACGAAGTTCCAGACTACAAAATGATCAAAACGCAGATTGTTTCATAGCTAAAAACCGGTGAGTTAGATTTACTCTTCATCATCACCGTCAGCGTCACCACCTGAGGCTTTCTTGGAGGCAGACTTCTCGTTCCTTCTCTTCACTCTTCCTGGACGGCCACCACCGAAGGGACTGGTCAAAGCAAAGTCGATGTGTTTCTGTGAGTCAAGTCTCACCATGAACGATGGAATGTTCACCAATTGCTTTCCAACCCTGCCAAAATAGCCAAGCAAAACCCAAATCGAGATGAGTAAATAGGTTACGACAACAAATGTGCAACGAAAATGCTTCAAAAAGTAGTCACTGAGTAAAATTATTCAAAAGGTATAGTCCTTTGTACATATAAAAACCAATACTATTAGTTATAGATCAAAGACAAAACCAAAGATTCAGAGTAATTAATTTCAGACAAGTTTTCAAAACAAATAGACAACGTTTGATGATACACAATTCATTAGTACACAGCTCGGTATAAATTTCAAATAATGCTCTAATTTAGAGTAGAATGACCTAACGCTAACAACAAAATGTTTTGGCACAGAAAAATAAGCAAACACTAAAACAAAATGCGCAGTAAAAAGGAATAGTTAAGACAAAACAGACAATCTTTGAGGTTCCATAACCAATCTGTAATAAAATGTTATAATTATATATTTCACTATTAACTTTCGGAGAATATTAGAGCTAATTCAAATACAATTAACAAATCATGCAAAGAACAATAATGTTACAAGTAAATCCATTACCTGATATGCCTCTGCCTGATGAGGACACGGGAGTGATGAATAGACTTAGCCATACCAGACTTAAACACAATAGTCTGAAGACGACGCTCAAGAAAATTCTCCACAGTCAACGCCAAGACATAATCGAGCTTGTTCTGACTCTCATCAAGAAGACCATAACGGTTCATCTTACGGAGAAGCGCCTCACCTTCAAAGATCCTCTTGGGGTTCTTCTCGTCAAGTGTAAGAAGATCCCTAGCAGCGTTACGGATACGGCTAAGAGAGTACTGAACTCTCCAGAGCTCACGCTTGTTGCGGAGACCGTACTCACCGACTAGCTTCAGCTCGGAGTCGAGACGCTCCTTCTCGAAAGGACGACGTGGGCCCTTGAAGGTCTTTCCATCTATTACACAACAAAGATTCAGACAGTAATGTTTAGATCTGTCTTAATATCAAAGAGAATCACAGAGGCAATGATATATACTATTTTGAATCAAAAAGGTTTAGAGTAATCGTTGATCTATTATCAGTACGTTTGAATATAAACCATTACGCAGATCGGTGAACTAAACGATGGAGGAGAGGGGGAAGACTTACAGTTGCGGTAGTAGCAAACGTGAACCATAGCTTCGTCTTCTTAGTGGAGAAACGGCGGTAATGGAAAACTAGGTCACGCGGGGGAGAAATGCAAGAGATGAATACTCATTTATAAGTGTCTTAAAACCCTAAAATCTATGTCTTTACTGGACCTAATTGAATATATTGGCCCAACTTACATCGTATATATTCTATTGGGCTTTGCGATCGGGTTAGGATTCATTTTTTTTTTTTTTAACAAAGGGTTAGGATTCATCTTATATATTAAAACAAAAGTCATGACTTGACTTCAGGTGTGATTTTTTAAAAAAATGGACTATTACTAGAAAGTTATGTTACATTAATTCTCTAATAATCATATCATTATTATATCTTATGGAAAATGATATCTATAATAACAAAGATACGTTTAACAATTTGGTTTTGGTAAATTATCCTACACCTTCCAAGTTAGTCACGCAAAATATGTCAATAGATATAAGCTTAGGAATCTTCTATTATTTATAAGGAAATATGTCAATAATAGTTAAATGCATCCACAATATATTAACAAAATTCACAGATTAGTAATATGGAATATTTATATACTCTAACAAAATTTACATGCTATATATACTAGATAAATTTATTTCGATGTAAATTTTAAAAATTATATTAAAAAAAAATTGTTTAAAAATTATTTTAATAAAATTCTTTATAATATTAATTTATGAAGCTATAAGTTTAGTTTTTAGCAAAAAACTTTTCGAAGTTTATATTATCTTTGCAAATTAAAGTATACTAATATTTAATCAAGCTCTATTTATATTAATTTATCTAAATGAATTAATAATCTAACAAACAATATAATATAGAAAATTTGAAACAATCTATTTGATTAAAACACATATTATATTATATTATTATGTTTGAAAAACATTTACTATATATATCGTAAATATGTGATTACTATAATATATACCAATTTACAAGTGAAAACAAAATGTTTATATAACTAACTATAAATGAAAACAAACACCCGCGCGGTTGCGCGGGTCAAAATCTAGTTATATGTTTGTTGTCAACTAACAAGTAGAAAATCAACTTGTTTGAATTTGAACCTTTGGAAAATCGGACACAAACTAATTTGTTCTTAACCGGTTTCAGATTGTGGCAAAAACACAAACTAATTTGCTTCTTTTTACTTCTTTTGCTGATAATAGTAGCAAAGGATATTGTTTTGGATATATTAAAAGTTAGACAAATATTATGAAAACATCTGATTGCAAGATTTTATAGAAGTTGAGGCTTGAGTATTGAATAAAACTACAGAAAAAAAAAGTTGACAATCTTCTGAAGAACAGAACTTATGCATTGACCAAACAAAGACTAAAACAAAACAGCAGATGTTATTGAACTGAAAGTTGCTGGTCTAAAACACCACCATCCTTTACTCAAAAGAGATCGTACGATCTAACAAAGGAAGAAACCTTTAGATTTGTTGAATCACTGTCTTTTTCACGACGACGAAGCTGTCTCCAACTGAGTCGACTTGGCGGCTGCAGCTCTAGTGTAGATAGGATGAAGAACATGACCTCCCTTAGGATCAACATGAATCCATTTACGTCCAGTTATCTTGTTCTTCTCAAACCTGACTCGTCCTTCTTTCAAAGCAAAAAGCGTATGGTCTTTCCCGATCCCAACATAGTCTCCCGGGTGAAACCTAGTTCCACGTTGCCGGACTATTATGTTCCCCGGTATCACATTCTACAAAAATCACACACACATTCTATAGCTAGTTAGATTCTCTGAAGCCTTAGTATAGCTTGTTGTTCTTTTCTTACCTCTCCTCCGAACTTCTTGACACCGAGATTCTTTGGTTTAGAGTCGCGACCGTTCTTGGTTGAACCAGCGGTTTTCTTAGTAGCCCAACGCTTAAAGACCAAACTCAACCCACTTGAAGAACCATCTTAAACAACACAAAGAGACAAGAATCATCAAACAAACACAGAGAGATTTCAAAAGACGAGATTGGTAAATATATTATACCGGAAATGCCACTGCCACCGTAAGCAGGAACCTCTGTGATGAGCTCCCTCAAGCTAACTCTTCTGCATAAGGAAGCTGCTGAGTTCAAGAAATTCATTTTTTTCTTCAGAATCTGCAAAAAGCAACAAAGAAGAGAACGTAAACATAATAAAACATTCAAAGTAAATCAATTTAATACAAAACCATTTCATAAAAATCTTTCCTTTGAGCAAATGTGTTTTTCTTTTTTCACCACTTCAAATTCCAAAAATGCATCATTGTTACAGACAAATAACTCATTGACCTTATGTGCAATGATTGATTAACTTATCACATCTCATCTCAGATCCGATTCGATTCCTCTAGCAAAACCCTAATTATATGAATTCACGATCAAATCAGAAAATTTTTCTACACTTAAGTAATGGTTTCGATGGATGCGGTAGTGAGAAAGGAAGAAACTCACCGGAAATTTTCGATTCCAGAAGACTGTGAAAGATTACAATGGTGAACGGATACGACGGTGAGTGAAATGGCGACGGCGACGGACGGCACAAGACGCAAAAATTGGCTTAACTTCTAAACCCTTATTTGCAAGTGTCAACTCAACTATACACACGCACATAGGGTCTTCATTTTTTTTAATGTTTACATTATCACCCCTGCATTTTAATATGGATCAAAACAATAAATAAAACTTCCATTCTCAAGATTAAAACTTTCATTATTTAAGTTGGTTACAAGATGGTGTGATTTTTGGTCATAGAGTTCAGCTAAATCCAACACAACAAATCAACTAAAGCTAGATGCTTTTCCAGAAATTTCGTTTTGTAGTATTGGACTAGATCATTGTTGTGAACAGGGGTGAAACTAGAATAATTATTCAGTGGGTGCACTATGCTAAAATATATAACTGAGATGTTAATTAGTAGACATTTAATTTGAAATTAGGGGTGCACAACTTGACTTTTGCCATCTAATACACCTAAATTTTAATGATTTTGTACATAAAATTATAAATAGTAATATTATTATGGGTGCACTTGCCCCCACATCTCTCAACATGCCTTCGCCCCTGGTTATGAAACTAGTATTATTTGAAAAGACATTTGCTTGAAGATGTCTTCATCTTAATAAGGGTGAGTGATCAACTTGTTGAGAAGCTACAACAATAGAAACCTGTTGGAATGAACTAGTAGAATTCAGGAAAATATATAGCCAACCTCTTTCTTGGCTCTAGTAAGCAAGACAAAAAATCAAATATGAAATTCGCTAGACATTTTTCTCAGCTGGGTTAGCAAAGGCATCTACTTTTTTTTTTATTAATCTGGTGGTATCATAGGTCCATGGAAAGATTCAAACTAATCTCTCAAAGGAAAGTGCAGTCCACGAATAGGTTTTAAGGCATGGGTTCACATCCATGTTAGATGACCAGGATCAAACCTGAAACATGTTGGTGTCTCAGCCTTATCTCCACCATTCGACCAAAATCATTCGGTCACAAAGGCTTTTACTTCCTTGCTTGCATAACTACTACTAAACACACTTTCATTGTCGTTGCAACACAGAGCCAAAATCTCATGCCTTGCTCGAAACATTGATATTGTTATTTTCGTTAGGAGGATCCTTTTTAAGAAGCACAAATTGTATCTACAGTTTTCTAAACCAAGACCTAAACATCTAGATGCTCTGTGACCCAAGTGACAACAATTTATATAATACCAGGGGCGGATCGAGGATTAAATATTAGTGGAGTTAAAAACCATTAATGTGACACTGATGAGAATTGAATTTTGGTTTTTGGGATTTAAGAACTGTATTTTACCAATTTTGTTATTTATTCTTTAATAATTTTCTTTACAAAACAAAGTTTTAACCGTTTTTGTGGTATCAAGTGACTCGACTTCACTCTTCTACAAGTTGGTCTGTTTATAATACTAAAATGAGAAATTCCTTAAAAACATCTCAACTAAATTTTGTTAAGTTTTTTAATGTTCAAATTTTTTTGTTACTCAATTTAATATTCCAACTAATTATTCTGTTCATTTTAATACACATTTTTTATTATTGTGCCCATTTTAATACTCATTTTTTATTTAATAAAAATACTAACAAGTTTCAAACGAAATTTTTTAAAAACTCTAAAATCAAAGAAAAATATTTAAAATTTCTAATTTTACAGGAAGACTTAGGAAATAAGGTAAATAAACTCTAGGGAAATTTTTTTAAAAATTAAAATTAATTTTGAAGAAAAAAATTGATTTATTTTTATTTTAGAAAAAAAAATTCAATATTTAAATTTAAAAACTTTATTTACAATTTTAAGATTATACCAAATATATTTACTTTTATTTCTCAAAATAATTAGATTTTCCTGTAAATTTTAGAGATTTTTAAAATTTCATTTGAAACTTATTAAGAATTTTCATTAAAATAAACAAAGTTTGAGTATTAAAATAGGTACAATTATATAAATTTGTGTATTAAAATAGGTGAAATAATTAGTTTGAATATTAAATTGGATAGCGAAAAATTTGAGTATTAAAAAATTTATTGAAATATAGTTGGGAAATTTTTATGAAATTTTCCCTACTAAGACGGCAAGAATGATTATGCGTGGAAACTTATATAACACTAATTAAGACCCAAATAAATGATACTTTTCATGGTTACTGAGCCACAATTTTCCTGTAACTTTTTGGAAGAATGTAACATTGTGTGATGCAAAAATATTTTAGAGTTAGAGACACTTTGACAACACTGTAACACAGAAAAATGATTCCGTAAAAACCAAACTACACAGATTATAATGTCATGTAAATGTGTGAACAAGTTGACATGATGATCACTATCTTTTATTTTTTTGTAAATGTTCTTAAATATGTATTCATGTATTTGAACAACTTGGCATGATCTATATGCTTTTTTAGACAGTAATCAATATCACATGCTTTGAAATCTTATTTCTACAAATACTTTGATATTTCAATGTTTTTTTTTAAAAGGTTCTACACTTCTACGGCCGTGCTGTTCTCCAACCCTACAAATTTCTTATAATAACCATTGCAATCAATTTTGTGTCACATCAACTATTTTAGAGATAAGTCTACATTTTTATTCAACCGGAAAAATATACTTATTATTATTTCCGGTAAAATTGCCTTTATTCATTTGTTATTCACTATAGAAAAATAATATTTCCTAAACCAAAAATATCCCTATGTTCCCTCCTTTTCGTCTAACAGAGTGACTCGAAACAATAATTGGATGAGTATGTGGAACTGGTTTACTGCACATGCCTTCTCTTCTTCTTCTCTTTTTCCTTTTCAATCTTTTTTGGTATTTTTACGTAAAAACAACTTTACATGATTTGATATTTACGCAGTAGACAAGTTGGGATGTGGATGAATTTGTCATATACGTTTTTGTGTTGTTGCATGTCTTTCAAATTTTCAAGTTGCTTTAATTGTTCTTTCATTAGCAAAATGATATATCTAGTGGTGGAACTAGAATTATCTGTGTGTTTAATGTTGCATGCACTTATGTAAAATCTCAAATCAGCTGTATACAGAGCTAATAACTCTAAAAGAATACTCATAATTATGCTACTATTTCACTTTACTAATAACTCTACAAGAATACTCATTATGCTACTATTTCACTTTACCACGAGTTTGTTCAACTATAGATGTGAATGATTTGGTTGAAATCTGCTAAGCAATCAATCTGAAAACCCCTGGGGGATCTAGATCTAATGGTATCTAAAAACATAAGAACAATTAGTATTAGTAAATACGAATTGAGTAATGATTTTTTGACGATATTCTACAAAAATATTTAATCAATCATGCATGATCTTTCATCAAGCAATGGTTTCTAGCTAGTAATTAAAAACTAAGTATAGTAAGATTGCGATTACAATTTACAGTTGGAAAACCGTTGGTCAGATCTAACTCCCGTTTCCTTCAACACGCACCGCCTTTTTTTTCCCCCTCAGAATATAATACTGGTTAACCTTTTTGGGGTCAAAGAGACAATGATAATTATCTTCTTAAAATTTCTGATAATCTGTGAGGTTGCAAACCTACTAGTATCTCTATTAGATTTAGAAACGCCTAAATTTAGTGAAAGTTCTTTTACAATTCAAAACTATTTTAAGCTTTCTTAAGTCATGTGCAAGTGCAACCATCAACCACAGTTTAGTTACCTATAGCAAGTGACAAAATGTAGACGTGTCAGATTTCTGTTGGAGGAATACTGTAAATACGATATGTACCGCCGCACGGAATAATTTAGTAGAAGCAAGTAAGTGTGTATATATAGCTTATATGCAACATCATAGGGTCCTCAACCAAAACTCCTCTCTCAGTACACACTTCTTTTCAAACCTCAAACTAGTTTGAGATATTTAGAGGAGTGTTTGGTTCTTTGGATAATAATATCCTAAACAAAACATGGCTAAGTCATATGGAGCTCTCTTCCTCTTGGCCCTCATTGTCTTCTCCTTGCTTCAAACCATGGTAAGCTCTCATTATATTAATCATCTCACATAGATTCCTGTTGAATTTATAAAAATAATGTGATTCAGTCATGGGTTTGATACTTTAAAGATTACCTTGTTTATGAGATTAAAACGTTCTTGAACTCTATTTGGTCTTTAGGTTATGGCCTCAAGTGGATCTAGACTGAAGTATAACCTGGTAAGCCTTACTCTTCAAACTGAACGCCTTTAAAATTAATATCTTTTACCTATTTATCTCTTAACAAATGTGACTGATGACTTTCTACTTTTTGGATAATATTCAGAAACGTTATGGACCTGGAAGCTTGAAACTTTCCCGTAAGTGTTCACTTCACAGTTTGTTCTTAAATAATGTAGTTTAACTTTGAAAACTAGATCGATAATTGAAGAAACAGATGAACAAGTTGAAAGTGGAAAAAAGTAAAAGTTGAAAGTGGATGACTAAATGGACTGTTTGGTCAGATATGCAGCCGCTCAAATAATTTTGATAGTGAAAAATTTACCCGTGATTAGTGGCCAAGAGTCAAAGCAACTCACTGTCGTGGGACCCAAAAACGTTCAAAAAAGAAAAGAAAGTTTCTTTGTTATTTTTCACTAGATTCAGTTAATTTTATATCTAAAACATATGATGGTGTGAAATGATCAGAATGTCCCAAAGAATGCGATAGGAGATGTAGCCAGACACAGTACCACAACGCTTGCATTTTGTTCTGCAACAAATGCTGCAGAAAGTGTTTGTGTGTGCCTCCGGGGTACTATGGGAACAAACAAGTCTGCTCTTGCTACAACAACTGGAAAACCCAAGAGGGTGGACCAAAATGCCCTTAAAAACATTCCCTAATCGTTTTGAAATAATAAAAATTGCCGATGATAGTTTATTTAGCTTTTGATCAATCATTGTATGTTTTTGTTATCTCTCTATCTTATTCCTAATGTTGTAATGTTATGTCACTCCTCTGGGATTGTTGTTACAAATCCGTTAAAAAAATTGAGAGTGGCCATGAATGATATTTTAAGAGAATTTGCACCCAATAACCAAACAAAAACTCAAAATTAACTAACTAACCAATTTCACCCTCTCTCCTCTTTTCTCTTCCTATTTCTCTCTCTACTCTCTCTCTCTACAAAACTAATTTCTTTTTTTTCTATGGTTATTTCACAAATAACCCCATCTATTACTATAAACTAAAGTTCACTCACTCACGGTAAAGCCACGTAGGATAATACCTCCTCAGAAAGTAGACACGTGTTATGGTTAACCTGGGCCTCTCACGTTTAATTTTACACGGGCTTCAGATAAAGCCATACGGCCCACGGCCCGTTTCCCGTGTCGTCTCTCCCAAATAGGGTTCTCCCTCTGCTACGCATACCAGCCGCCATGGACGACCCACCACTCAACTCCTCACTCCATCGTCGCTTCCTCTTCCTTCGCAGATGTTACAGATTTCTTCGATAATTAAACCCACCCCCACGATCTCTAATCAATACTCTCTGATCCGTTTGTAGTCGGTGGAGATCTGTATATATATAGAGGTACCTCCTTCCCTTTCTCCTCACCATTCCAGTTCTTTTCTCACTCTGCTCCTCTACCGTTCAAGTGGGTTGCTCACATTCTGGGAAGCCAGGAATGTCAAACGTGGTGGGGAACTGATGTCTCTTGATATGATGTTACTGGATTCACAGGTAAATCTGTTCTTAAACTCATGTTGAGAGTGATTTATGTTCGTAAATCTCATGTTCAAAGTGTTTTTGAAGCCATGTTAAATGCTTTTGGCAATGCAAAAACCGCAAGAAAGAATACTTCAAGGTGGAGTAAGTCTCGAGTTTATTAATTTTCCCCTTTTCAATTGTACTCCCTTGAACCTATATTTAAGATACTTAGGCATATCCTACATCGCAGTTGTTTTAGTAATTTGGTGTTGATTTAGTACGACAATAGAGGAAGAATCTCTGGAGCTACTACCATGACATATTTGTTTGAGAGGTTGTGGGTTTGTCAAGTTTCGTACCCTGAAAGAAACTATTGTTTTACATGATTTGTGCTACACTTGAAAAGGTAAGCCTGATTTCTTCTATGGTGGGGATAGGTTAAAATTTTAGAGATCGTGTATGCATTGGATAGTTTAATTAATGATTCCAACGAATACACAGATGATGGGAAAGCTATGGACTCTGTTAGGATCTTATTCTGAAGATAAGGTACTTTCCTTTTAGTTGTTTATTTACATGCTTAGAAATAAGAACAACTCTACTTACATTCTAATTATGCAGGATGCACTTTTCCGTGTGTAGTGGTCGCATTCCATCATCTAAGAATCAGAAGCTTCAGAACCTAAGGACGAGAAATAACAGTTCCATCTATACATCAAGGTTGTTCATGCTAACGCTAAGGTATGGCTTTACTTCACTTTCTTTACTCTTATTTAACCTTAAACTGAAGCTTACTTAATATTTTATGCCATTGATATCAGTAAAGAACTTTTCAGTATATGACAACATATGTGTTTGCCAGAATTCGTCTTTGCAAGACGGTAAGCAACATTGTGTAAAGAATCAGTGTCCTATGGTGTTGATGTGGCCGTTTGTTCTCCACGTCTTATCATTGATCTCATTAAGCTTGGAGTTTAAAATCTCTGTGATTTTCAGTATCAATTTATATTTTAGTTATGCTATTTGTGGAAACTTTTGATATATTAAATGGAGAAAATCAACATTTGATTTCATTAAAGGAAACTTTAATCTCTTTAACCTTTTGTCAGCTCCATCACCAGGTGAGAGACATTATTTTCAGCAGCTCGGTATTGTCTCACCAGAATCTCCAATCTTTTCATGGATATTGCTTAACATGTCAACAATTCTGGAAAACTTATTTTCTGCATTAACAACAAATTTGCTTGGAACACCAGTGGCTCGAATAGAGATCCCATACGTGGCCTGCGTCTCGCTCCACTTATGGTAGCAGTTTTTTCAAAGAGAGGGCTGCCAAGAGTCACAATTTGAGATTCTTCGTTCCCACCATACGCTATACGTGCTCCCTACAAATTGTATCTAATAGTTCATCTTCATTTTCATTATATCAGCTGAGCTTAGCTTAGTTCATATGTACTAAGGCCATAAAATAATATTTCTAACCAGTCTTATTGAGAAAATTTAATATACCTGATTAGGAATCAATATCTTATGCCACGCCGGTGTTTACTAAGGCTCTGTAATATAGAAGTTTCACCCTCCCATCCTTCACGCTAATCAGATCAAAGAAGCATGGGACATCGGGTGTCTTCACTTTCTCCTTAAATGTTTGTAAATGATTGGTTTGTTTCTCCTGCGCAAAACAAATATTGTAGAAGGAAAATACAATCTTTTTTTGCAAGAGGAATAACTAAGTGAAAAATTATGAAGCTTCAGTAAATAATCAAAACAAATATTTTACAAAAAAAACAGTTTGACAAATAAAATAATATGATATAACAAATAAAACAAGAATTTTTCGTCTGTAAATATCCTAATGTATACAAGATATATATATTAAGTTTATCAAACTCAACTGGCGAAAAAGTTATTACAAATAATTTTCTGTGGTTACCAAACTCAATTTTAGAAAAAAATAATTTAAAAAGTGAGGAAAATAGAGCAATAATTAATCAAAATATATTTTTCTAAAGTAACAAAATTTGATAAATAAAATAAAAAATACCATACATGATACATATTGTAACAAATAAATCATCAACATATTTTTTAAAGGAAGTTAAATGGTGCCACAACACCATTTTTGCTCTTTAAAATTAGAGCAAATAAATAAATTTCTTCAGAAAAAAAAACTCAAATATATAGTTATCCAATTTGAATTAGCCCCATGATAAATAGTTATACAATTTGGATGAGCCCCATGGAAAAACTCTAATAAATAGTTATAAAATAACTATATGCAAAAAAACACCAAAATTTATTTCTAAGAAAGTTATATAAGTGAAGACAAGCACCACAATGCATAATAACCCTACAAAAAAAAAACACATGGAAGCACATATGATATAAAATATTAATATAGAAGTCTCATGTAACTCAAACAAATATCGCGTCTCTGGGCTGTGGCGCAAATAGCGTTACCTCTTGGGAGCAACCGACAACGTAGATGAATTGGTTCAGAGGCAACCTGTCCCAGATGCATGGAAATCGAAACACCATCACATCTATATTTGTTATCAAAGTTTCCTTTAAACACATGCTTCTTTCATTATTGTTTCAAATGAAACTGAAGGTTTCGTAACGTTTGCATCTGCTTTTTAAAAAAAGAAATGGATTTAGTGTTACTTACCTATTCTAAATGAATCCACAACTATAAGTATCTGAAGTAAATTCATTTGTTAATGTACACAACAAATATTTTAAGTTCACTCTGTTTGTGTTCAGGCTTTTTGCATTTTGTTTTGTAAAATATCTTTAGCAAATCTTAAATATTTTAATATTTCAACATTGTAAACTTCTCTGAGCTTTATTCACATGTAAAAGAAAACACATAAATTGCAAACGAAACAACTCAAATTATAAGAATATACGTGAATGACTCAAACTCGATCACCACTTGATATTCATATATGGGAGACGATGGAAAAAAAGAATGTACGTGAATAGCTAAGTGAACTGTAAATTTTGTCAAGTGTTTGTTTTAAGTTTTATATAACGAGGTAAGTAATGCTATGTCACTAAATAAAATGACGAAAAAGTGACACATGTCATGCAAAATTATTCTTACACAAAAAATAATGTTCGGAAAGACTAAAAATATATTATCATATTGTTTTCCTTTACATTTTATCAAACCCAAGAAAAAAGATCCACACACTAAATTTTCTTTCTTTTTTAGGTAAATAAGATGAAATTTAGAATAATTATAAAATATTCAAATAATAAAAATGAGTAATAAATAACCAAATAATATTTTACAAAAAAATTGAAAATAAAATAATAACATACAACAAATAAAGAAACAAAAATCGAGACGAGCCACAATACACAACAATTCTACGCAATACACATACTAATAATCTATGTCATACAAAATTTAGATATTAAATTTTTTTAAATTCAATAGACAAAAAAAAAAAATTAAAAATAATTATATGATTGTCTAACAACTTATATTTTATAATAGATTATAATATTTATATATTAAAATAACATATAACATATATAATTAAAATTTCAACGAAAAACCCGGGCGTAGCCCGGGCCGGTCCTAGTATTTTAATAAATATTTTTTGTGTTCGAATTTTTTTTCCCTCAAACAAATATACAATAACCGAAAGTTGAAATATAGAAATGCAAAAAAGAACATACAAATGACTTCCTTATTCTAGTGCCTATTGTTGATTTTCTAGTTAGCTCAATCTCGAGAAGCCCATCATGTATTTTCTTGCACGTTCTTTTACTAAAATCACAAAAAAATTTCCCCCCGATGCTATGGGTTGTGGCCTTGGCCAATAGTCTTTCCCGAAACTCCCAGGGCTCTGGTCAACAAAACCACCTCTTGGGATTTTAGCCTCCAAGGCTGAGAATTTCTATGGTGTTCTCAAGAATTTAATGATCTCTTCAAAGTCTTGCTTGGCTTCGTATACTCATGCAATGTTCTCGAACATTTATTTTGTGTTTTGTTTCATCTCAAAATTAGCTTTACTTTTGTTACAAGAAACATACTTTAAATACTCGACGTTGGCTTTAACACAATTCTAGACTGAAGAACATAAATTTTCTGAGTTCAAGAGATGTTCTGTAATGGAAATAACAGTCCCAAAAGTTTATCATTTATGCTAGAATTCCCAACCAGAGAAACAGAAATGCAAAGAGCACTGTAAACTTAGAGAGAATGTTACTGGAATCGTTCAAGTTCTTATTCACAACGTACAATGAGTTTATATAACTCTTACACAAGATCTTCTCAGTATCGTATAATATCTACTCATCCTTATCACATAACGATATGGACTTATCTCTAATATATATCAACTCAACCGACATAACCGACTTAACCGTACTCTACTCTACCATATCACATCTAGCAAGCACAAAGGTAACGACTTGAATCACAAACCATGGAGGTAGTCGGAACAAAAAGCACCGAATCGAGAAACACGAGAACACATTAAAGACACGAAAAAAAAAACGAAACCATTTTTCTATATATTTATTTACACACATAGAGATCAACCTATATCAGTTTGTGTGTGTATAAGCTAATTAGTGTATAATCATCATCATTACATGTATCAAACCTTCCGCTATTCATTTCTTGACCTTCTTAGTACCAGGAACCTCCAACCTCCCAATAGAATACTCAGTGGCAGAGCTAGAAAAATATTCAAGAGGGTCAACTATAATTAATACATTATATATAAGGATCAATTAACTACACTTTACAATATTTTCCTAGTTGTGCTAAGAAGTATACATGTAAATTTGTTTTTTCCATAAATTCACCTCGGTCAAATGACTCATGTGCCACAAGCTGGCTCCACCACTGCCACAATACTGACCAGGGTCAACATTAATTTATAGTTAAATATAAATTAAATTGTTATTAGTTATTAAATATATTAAATAATTAATCATATATAAAAAATAGTAGAATTTTAGAACACTGTAGTGTTTTAAATTTACAACCTTATGTAACAAGTTTTGTTAAATAAATGTTAATAAAAATAATTATTTGATTGCTGGAAATAAAAAGAAATTAATAAAAATTGTGAAAATCTATATTTGACAATGAAGAAAAATGACAACTAACTTAAAAATTGTGGATTCAAGTTTATCTTCAACAAATATTAAAGGAGTCATTAGGCTAATTATACAATATTTACCAAAAATGACAACTAACTTAAAATTTTTTGTTTCTCAGAAATTTTAGTCAACTGACCCCTTCCTTGGCTGTACCTCCGATAATATTCAATTCAAACTTAAGTCAAAGCTTTATTTTTAACTATAAGTACACGATAATCATGAAAAATGTGTTACTTTTGTTTGGTTGCTTGTTTTTTGTTTTTCTTCTTCTCAAACTGCTTTAGTTTTTCCATCCCAATACTTCCTATATTGCCAACCTCGTGGATGATAACCTAACTTAAATAATTTTATACGAAAAGTGTTGCTTTATTAAAAACAATATGGCAGCTTTCATATCATTCTCACGGGTTTAAAAAAAAATCTGACTCTTTATTTACGCGGTTAATACTGATACTATTTGGTAGTGGCAGACATACGGAGCTTGACTCCAGTTCATATCACGTGGAGTCATTATGTTACTCGTGTAAACCATACGTGCGACTTTGCTCCATAATAATAATCAACGAGCAATTTAAATTGAAATTAAGTCTATTGATATTCTAATCAAACTAATCACACCTTCTTCATTGGATCTGAAGCTGAAGCAGCTTCGAGGAAAAGTGGTAAACCTTGAAACTATAAAGGTTCCTTTTTTTTATTTACTCCTGTTAAAGTATTACTATTATAACAAGAATGGATTAATAACTAACCAATTTGATTATCAAAATAATAATACAAAAGTTCAATATTATAAATGAAATCTTCAGAACGTCAAACAGACAACAATGGGTCGATCTCGTTTCTTCAAAGTGCTTACTGTTTCCTCTCTATTACTACTAATCTTTCTCTCAACTGGTAATAGCTAATGCCACCTTCTTCTTGATTACACTGTTAGAATAATATTTAGTCTTTATGTTTTTGGTCCTTAATTATATTTACTGGGATTTGAGTATGTACACCCCTGATGATATTTGTTTCTGGAATGTTAAGCCATGGGAAGAAACTTGCGTACAGCAAGTGTATCAGAAGTTTACAGTGCTGTTGAGCTATCTCCTTCCAAGGTACTCAATTGTTCTCCACTTCTGTTAATTAACTAATTTAATTCTTCTTTTTTTTTTGTTAAAGAATTAAAGAAATAAGAAACATATTATTATCCATGTTAATTCAATTCTTCTAATTACATAAACTTTTATTGGATGTAAAGAAAATAAGAAGCATATTATTGTCCATGTTAAGTTGAAATAGAGAATTATATTGATATTATGACATATTTTCAAATTACAGGATACCATTGTGCGGAAGATGGTGGAGCTGACGGATTATCAGCTGCCGGGGTCTAACACAAATTGGAATGGCTTCGTTGCCACTCCTCCTCCTCAATCTCCTCCATTTTCATAATTTATAAAGCCAAAAAGTTTTGATATCTGATATTTTCCAATAAAATGACAATATGCAGTTTATAGAATTTTTTTTTTGTAAGTTAAGTTTTACTCTCTCAATTGTTTAAATATGAGTTCAAACTGTAAACATATTTGTTTGATTTGATTGGTGGTGATGGACGCATGTAAAATGCCATTATGACTTAAACTGTTACGACACATCAATTGTTGTTGTCTTACTCTTTGCACTTGGGAAATATTTGTCATTGTCTTAAGAGTTTTTTTTCCATTGTATTAAGAGTTATCAATCAGAAAATCAAAATAATAACGAAGAATTAGGGGTTGATTGGTCATAATGGAATAAACAAAAGTAATTAAAATGGAGTGAATGAAAGGGAAAGTGTCGAGTAAAAAAAATATAATAAAAAAGAAAAGAAAAGTAGAAACAGTTTTTGTTCTTGTATTACTTTTACAAAACTACTAAAGAAATCCTTACATTTGCAATTTCATGCATATATATCTGTTAAAAACATTTAGAACTTCACGAATCAAATCATTACATTTGCAATTTTTCTATTCTTCTTTCATAACTTAACACATTTTGTCCATAGTAATTAACAAACACCCCAATTGAGTTCAACTAGTTTCTAATATGGTAAAGAAAAATAGAACAGAAAAATAGAACAGAAAAATTAACAGCCTTTTGAATATCAGTGCCTCAGGAAGGAATATCTACATTGCACGGAAGCTTCATCGAACGTGCACTCCCCGCTTCAGAACCAAAATCTCTTGTAAAAATTTGTAGAATCTCGATTCTAAAACGTTTTTAAAATATCCTATATAAATACACATTCTAAACTTACGATTTCACTTTGGAATCACGCTTTCAATTTAAAAACACAATATCATATATAAATAAATAAAATATAAAATCATTTTTATGCTATATAATATATAATAGTATATATAGTGATATATATATATATATGTAAATACTAATATAAATACTATAATCATATGTATGTGCTGTTTTTATTAGAGAGATATTATACATATATATAGATATATTCAAATATGGTGTACATTATTTATAAATGTAAAAAATAACTAATTGGTAATATTTTAATAAATTTAATTTATCAGTATTTCAAAATTATAATATGCAATCATTTAAAATTATAATAAATGAATAAATGCTTTATTTTAAATTAGAATCATATAATTCTTAGTTATAAATTTTATAAATATATTTGGATATACGCTTCCAACACGTATCCGCTTCTTAATTTTTTTAAAAAATCTTATTTCCGCGCTTCCATACGATTCTGCTTCACGCAGCCGCTTCCGTTTCCATGTAACATAAGTTTTTATTATTAAAAAAAAACAATTAAATAGTGTTTTTAGATTAAGGGTCTAAACAGATAAGCGATAACAAAAGGGGGATATAATGAAAATAGTTAAAAATCTAGATGCCTATTAGTAAAACCTGAAAAATACACAAATACTGTTATACACAACCAACCGATTAAAAAGTCCGCGCAAACCCTAATAGATTTCAATTAACCCCAAATCGATTTTCGTCATCTGAATCACAAGGTTCGCACTCTCTTCTCCCTCCCAATCCATACGCATCATCATAGATCGTAATCTAGATCTAGCTCTCGCTCTCCACCTACTCATTATTCTCAGTCTCCGTTACTTTGATAGCTATTCGTTTGCTAGATTAGTGTTTCCTTACTCTAATTTTCGATTATGAATCGCTCACATTTATTTGCTATGTATTTCGCTTTCTGATTATTCGATTTAATATGTGATTGGAAGTTACAATGTCACCGGATCACAGAGATAGCCACCGGAAGAGGTCTCGTCCCCACTCCGACCACGACGACGATGGCGGAAGAAGCAAGAGGAGGTACGGCGGAGACGATAGAGACTCGCACGCGATCGATCGTGACGACACTGTGTTCCGTTACCTCTGCCCGATCAAAAAGATCGGGAGCGTTATCGGTAGAGGAGGAGATATCGTGAAGCAGCTGAGGATGGAGACTAGAGCGAAGATTAAGATAGGTGAAGCTGTTCCCGGATGCGACGAGCGAGTGATTACGATCTTTAGCGCTAGTGATGAGACGTTTGGAGAGGGAGAGGAAGCTCTTGCTCCTGCTCAGGAGGCTTTGTTCAGGATTCATGATAGAGTTGCTGCGGATGTTGATGCGCGGAGTGAAGATGGTTCTGAGGGAGAGCAGCAAGTTATTGCGAAGATGCTTGTTCCTTCTGATCAGATTGGATGTGTTCTTGGGAGAGGTGGTCAGATTGTGCAGAATATTCGGAGTGAGACTGGTGCTCAGATTCGGATTGTTAAGGATAGGAACATGCCTCTTTGTGCTTTGAGTTCAGATGAGCTCATTCAGGTAACTTGAGAAGAACAAACTCTCTCCGTTTTGCTGAGAGTTTCACTTTGACACTTTTCACACAGATTAAGAAAATGATTAATCCCTCCGTTTCATATTAAGTGTCGTTGTAGAGAATTTTTTGCGTTACAAAATAAGTGTCGTTGTAGATAATTTTTTGCGTTACAAAATAAGTGTCGTTTTCGGTTTTCAATGCAAAATTTATTAATTTAACTATGTATTAGTTTTTCTATTGGTTAAAATATGGTTCGGTGTATAGGCAACTGTGTTTTTATATAGAAAATATGTAAAATTAATTATTTCTTTAATCCGTGTGCACAGTGACACTTATAATGAAACAGAAAGAGTATAAGTTCTTATTAATTATAGATATTCAATCAATAGTATTGGAGATAAATAAAATTATTTATAAAATCAATGCATTTGTAATTAATATTTAGCTGAAAATTGCATTGGAATTCTATAATGACAGTCTCTGTGTAACAAGAAAAAAATGTTAAAATGACTTCATAAGAAAGAGGGAGTATGTGGTTGTGTTATGTGTGTTTACTTTTATTGCCTTGTCTTCAGTCAACATTTATGGTCACTATGTTCACTTAGCTTATCTCTTTTTTATTTCTAGATATCTGGAGAAGTGCTACTTGTTAAGAAGGCACTGCATCAGATTGCCTCCCGCCTTCATAAAAATCCTTCACGTACTCAGAACCTACTTTCTTCTGCAGTCGCCGGTGGTGCATATCCTTCTGGTTCACTCATGAGTCATGCGGGTGGTCCTCGAATTGTGGGGATAGCACCGCTGATGGATCCTTATGGAGGATACAAAAGTGATCATGCCGGAGATTTTGGACGCCCTTTGTATGAGACTCGGAGAAATGAGCCACCGGCAACAGATTTCTATATTCGGCTGGTTTCGCCCGTTGAGAACATTGCAAGTGTTATTGGTAAAGGTGGTGCTCTAATCAACCAGCTTCGACAGGAGACCAGAGCAACCATTAAAGTTGATAGCACTAGAACCGAAGGAAATGATTGTTTGATAACTATATCAGCAAGAGAGGTTTGACTTTTTTTTTCAATGGTCTTCTGTAAATATAGTTTTTCTTCCTTGACACTACTATCTTATCTGTTTCAGGTTTTTGACGATGCGTATTCCCCAACCATAGAAGCAGCTATGCGTCTGCAGCCAAAATGCAGCGAGAGGGTTGAAAGAGATTCTGGACTTGTTCAATTTACCACTCGCATTCTTGTGCCAAGCTCTAGGATTGGTTGTCTTCTTGGTAAAGGAGGAGCTATCATTACTGAGATGAGAAGAATGACTAGAGCTAACATCCGTGTTCTCGGGAAGGAAAATCTTCCGAAAGTTGCATCTGAAGATGATGAGATGGTTCAGGTAATATTCACAAATAACATAGCCATTGCAGTTTACATCTTTTCAACTTTAAAGCTCTTCGCGTGGAGCTTCTAACATTAGTAGCAACTTCTGATAATCAGATTTCCGGAGAACTTGATGTTGCCAAGGAAGCTCTCATACAAATTACATCAAGATTAAGAGCCAACGTTTTTGACAGGGAAGGACCTGTTTCTGCAATAATGCCGGTCTTGCCTTATGTTCCAGTAGCACCAGATGCTGGTGATAGATTTGACTATGATAGAAGAGATAGCAGAAGACCTGAACGTGGGAATCATTATGGCTCAAGTGGTTTGTCCGCTGAAGGTTATTCGCCTTATGGTGCACCGGTATGTCTGCTTAAAAGGTTCCCTGACATGTTTTTTCAGCATATCAGTTCTCTGTCAATGACTATTTGGACGTGTTTTTAGGTTGGTGGTAGTAGTAGTACTCCATATGGAGTGTATGGTGGTTATGCATCTGGACGCAGTGGCAGTTCTGGGTGAGACTATTTCTTCCCTGCTGTATTTTATAACACCATACCAACAATTTCTAAAGTCGATGTACTTACTACACATACTTGTTGCCTATTGCCTAACAACTCTTGGTGGTTGATCCTTGTCATCAGGTTATCCAGCCATTCATCTGCCCATCGACGCAGAAACTATGATTATTAGAAGCTATTGGTGGATGAAAAAAGGTTAGCTTACGATATGATTTGTTTTAAGTCCTTAACTTAGTTTACCTAAGCTATTTTGCCCCAAGTTCATTAGATAATCTGATCTGTCCCCCGGTATCAGATTCTGATACACTGCTTTTTTGCCCTTTGTGACCTTTTTCCCCGTCCCACTAAAACAGTGTGAGATCCTGAAGCCTGAAGCCAACCCCACAGTCCACAGCTGAAGCCTTTCCACAAAACAAGATGACAAAGCTGAACCACCAAACTCTACCTAGGAGAACCGATGTTGTTGACATATTTAAGTTTGTTTCATAAAATTTCCATGTAACCAAAGTACTACCAAGCTCTCCTACCCGTTGAACCATATTTAGTTGCCTCCCTGTAATGTTGTCTATCTATCATCTTTCTTTCCTCGGATCAGATTCAGAAACCTTTAGTTTGGCGATGCTTATTTCCATTTGTATGAATTATATAGTTTATGTTAAGTGCTCTGGTTTTTCAGCATGCGTAAGCATCTCTCTGACAGGTTTTGGTATCGCAAAATATTACCTGATATTATCTTTCAAAGTCCTTAAAGATCATATGCAGGGAAAGCGATGAGTGAATATCTATCGGCTCTTGTTGACGACATTATTCAGGTTAATCAGCCACTTGGGCATCAAGCTGTTGTTCCTTTTGGTCCACATGAAAAGGTAGATACAGTTCTTCTCTCTTCATTATATTTTTTGGTTAAGCTGTTGCCAGCACTTGAGACAGGTTGCTACTATCTCTGAAAGATTCTCGTCGTTGGAAACCAATCTCTTGATCGATCACTAATCCTTGTCAGATTCATCTCGCCATCTTGAAAACATTCCAAAGACGGTTCAGTTCTATGACTGTCCGGTTTTCTTGCTTAAACCACCCGGTTGTTTGCCTATCTCCGAGAAATCTCTTGATATTTAGAATGTTGAATGACGAGTTAGTTAAATTGGTGGAAGAAATTATATTAATTCAACCCTTTCCAAGGATGTTAGAACTGCTTAGTTTTTTTTTCCCTTTGTAAAACTATTTGGATCAGTAAATATTTGTTTACAGTTTAAACTACTTATATGTGAGAGATTATACTGGGAAAGATAATGAATGTAACTAATATCTACTTAATAAATAACCCAAATTGCAACAGATAATCAGCCAGCTCAAAAGCGTGATAGGCATATCAAATTCAAAAAGCCTACATACTTTTGTAAATATTTTAGTATTTTCATTTGGGTTAGGTGTCCTGCTTCAGTTTGATATGGTTGTGTTTGGTGATTATATATACAGATATCTAATTCTATAATCAATCAATTTATGTGTTTGACACATAGAACCACTTGGGTTTCAACATGTCCGATCATTTGGGAACTTTAGTTTTTAATTTGCTTCTCTCTGGAGATTTGCAAAATTTCAAAGTAGTTTACAGAAAGTGGGGTTTGTTAAATCATATGCCAACATAGCTAATTCCATTATTCTAACTTATCGCTCTCTATATCAAGTATAATGTTTAACTACTCCACATGCATGGTTCCTTTAACCAAAAACCTTTTAAAAGTTGAGATCAAGATTTTTATACAAAATTGGACATAGTTTATGTTCTCCAAATCTGGAAAGGTTTTATGTTGGTTTGGTGGATTAGGAAGGTTAAATGTAAAGATCCATAAAGAATAGAGAGTGCAATGGAATTATATAACACTAAAAAAGTATACCTTTAGCAAGTACAATCGCGATAATGACCTTATCATAACCACTATATGTCCCACATGCATGCAATATATATACACACTCAGTCATTGCCCTTAGCCCTCACCAAACTATTCATTCTTCCGTCCCAAGAAACTTAAATAGCCCGAACTTCCTACACAAGAAACCTAAAAACCCTTCACGAATAGGAAGAAAATGAAGTCTGGTCAGGCTGAGATCGTGGAAACAAGCAAAGGCATCCAAAAGAGAGGTTTGATGAGCAGAAGAGTCGCGATTTTTGAGTTTCTACTAAGGATCATTGCCTTTTTCAACACCATAAGTAGTGCAATCCTTATGGCAACAACAAATGAAACTCTGCCTTTCTTTACTCAGTTCATACGGTTCCATGCCGATTACAACGATCTTCCGGCGTTAACGTATATGACTTTTGATTCTTTTACCCTCCTTTTATCTCTTTTCTATATTAATTCTTGAAGAGTTTTTTTTTTTTGTAATTTGGTTTGAATGATCAAACAGGTTCTTTGTGGTTGCGAATGCTATTGTAAGTGGCTACCTCATCTTATCTCTACCTTTAGCATTTGTCCACATCATCAAGAACAAGACAGAGAACAGTAGAATACTTCTTATCGTTCTTGATGTGGTAAGCCATCACGCAAACTAAACTTGTCTTGTCTCATAAGGGATGTGCCTTGTCGTTAGCTTATGGTTGTTTCCTCCTCATGTTTTAGGCAATGGTGGGTCTTTTAGCTTCTGGAGCATCCGCAGCAGCAGCTATTGTCTACTTGGCACACAATGGGAACAATAACACAAACTGGTTCGCTGTCTGTCAGCAGTTCAACTCTTTCTGTGAGCGTATCTCAGGGTCTTTGATTGGATCTTTCATCGCAGTTTTTCTTCTCATTCTTCTCATTTGCCTATCGGCTATTGCTCTTTCTAGACGCCGTTGAAGATCTGGTCTTAACTTGAAATACATTGTTTGGTGTGTAAAAAAGTGTGTGCAATTTCTGTTTTTACTTTTCTCATCTCCATTGTAATTTTCTATGTGATTTATGCAAGGAGTTACTCTGTCAAAGTTATGTGTGCTTTACATATTAGTTACCACAATATCTTATTGTCCTCAAGGCATTATATAATCTATACTGAATCCAGGATGATGAAGTCAAACATAATCGATGATGGACAAGACAAAAACTCTGTTTAATTACGTTTTCACAAGGATTCTGCTGTTAAAAGTGATAAAATCTTTTCAGTCAGGTGTTTCAGATTGAACATAATGCAGAGTACTCTCTTCTCGCATAGCTGATTTAAGGCTCAGGTTTTTTTTTAATTTCACAGGTGTGACTTCTTGAATTTCGCAATGTCTGATCAAGTACACTAATGCAGGAGATATGTAGCATCAATTGTGGGAAGCCATGGACAAGTGGCATCATCTATGAAGGCAATATTGAAGTATGTTAGGACCATACAAAGTTGTAGAAGCTGTCACTATGGAGCCAGGAAGACATTTATAAAGGTTTGTCCCCATTGTCCTTTACATCATTTGAAGCCAATATGATTTTCTTTTCATCCTTGATCTCTCCCTCAACTTTCTTATTCACATTTACTCATTTTTTCATTTTATTTTCTTATAAAATCTGATTTTTTTTTTTTTATTTGTACAAAACTTTATGATTTTGTCTTATCCGTTCTCTGATTCGATGAAGATACTTCTTATCCCCCACAAGCTTGAAGCCCACCTCAATAAATTCATCTTATTTTTTCCTTCATGGAACACATTTAGCTACTCCTCCCCTTGTTTCATGGTCCAATAATATCTATTTAGTGTCACCGTTGCCCTTCATTTCTTGGCAGGATCATTTACCATGCTGATAACATTTGTACACCTGCAAGGTACCATAACTATATGGTACTATATGGACTGAAATGCTATTGTGTTCTTAGAAGATGACCGAAAGATTCAGAATACGTTGTTTTAATGAAATGCTATTGTGGAAGATACCTTTCTCCACACAACTATATTTAAACCAAGACTATTTCTGTATATGCTAGAGGGATTATCTAGTGCATTACTAATGTAGTGTTACGTGTGACTTTTGTTGTAGTCATAATGTTCTATTAGTTTTTTTTTGGTAAATATGTTACTTTTTTTTGGTAAACATGTTTTTATTAGTTTGCTTACACATGATAGAATTTTACCATTCTCAGAGAATGAAACAATGGAGTGAAGAAGAAAGTCTTTGCATAATTTTTTTTTACTGGTATCTACTAAATCATCTCTTACTTGTATGCTCTCTGTCTCATTGATTTGCTACTGTAGTGTTAGTTTCCTTTTAGTCACCACCTTTTTTTTACTAATTTACTCTTTCTAGTAAACGTTGATGGGAGAAAAAAGTAAAATAGAAACCAGTTTGTTACATAAATAGAGAGGAAAACAATGAGAACGTTGTGGAAGACTTTAAGGACTTTAGACTACCTGTAAAAGTAAACTGAGGGTAGCTAAAACAAATCAAATGCTTCTTTTTCAAAATAGTCTACAAAAAGATAGTTGAAAGTTTTGATATACAAGATCATCAAAGAGATGAGTGCTATTGAAACAGACAATAGCTATAGCAGCGACCTGAATTTACTTCTACCACAAGAAATTAACAGTGGTAGGTGATAAAAGGTCACTTCTTATTTGCTGTTGTGTGTGTGTGTCTCTCTCTCTCTCTTGCATGAGCTATTTAGTGAGGGGACTTGTTTTCCAAGTCTTCAAACCATAAAAGGTAATATTTTCTCAAGACCCCATTGCTAATAAATACTCAACCATGTGAAAGAGCCGGGAAAAGGGGGATGCATTTCTTTTTCTTGTGTTGTGTGTGTCTATCCCTCACCTTTATATATCATCCTTCATCACTCAGATATACTTCACTTGTAACATTTCTACAATTGTAGCCAAAATGTCCATTTTCTTTGTGATCTTATGGTGATGATGATCATGTTATCAATGAGACATCTCTCATTACCTTCTTCTTCTTCTTCTTAGTTATGTAATAAAATGGGTAAATCACCATGCTGCGACAAATTGGGTTTGAAGAAAGGACCATGAACATCAGAAGAAGATCAGAAACTTTTGGCTTATATTGAAGAACATGGACATGGACATGGAAGTTGGCGTTCATTGCCTGAGAAAGCTGGTTCATGAAACTCTCTTATCATCTTTCCATATATATTCAAAAGTTTCTCTCATGTATGCTTCCTTATTCTCTCAGGTCTTCACCGATGCGGCAAAAGTTGCAGACTAAGATGGACTAACTACTTAAGACCTGACATCAAAAGAGGCGAATTCAACTTACAAGAAGAACAAACCATTATACAACTCCATGCTCTGTTAGGAAACAGGTCTCTCCAAACAAACAATCTCTTGCTTCTTTCCAAGGCCTTTGTCTTAAACTTTTCTTGTTGTTGTTATAACACTAGATGGTCGGCAATAGCGACTCATTTGCCGAAGAGAACAGACAACGAGATCAAGAACTATTGGAACACTCACTTGAAGAAACGGTTAGTTAAGATGGGGATTGATCCAGTGACTCAAAAACGAGACTACTCCTCTGTCTTCACTAGGTTTAACCAAGAACGCAGCTATACTTAGCCACATGGCTCATGGTTCTGAATCAACGGTTTTTAAAAAAAAAAGTTTAATGCGTCTGCCACATGGCTCAATGTGTCTGCCACGTAGACCAACTGTTGGGATAAAGATCCCACATCGAATATATGTAAGGGACTTGAGTAATATATAAGGGACTTGGACCAATCCACTAATTACCAATTGGTTTTAAGTTGGAAGCCCAAGAAACTTATCATGGTATCAGAGCCGGCCCACACCCTGACCCATTAATCCGGCCCGGAAAGTGGCCCGATCAACCCATTAACTGATGGCCCAGAGAAGGCTCAGTTCTATCGAGATTGCTAGAAGAAAAAGCATTGTCTCGGTAAGGGTATGATGGATTCTGCGAGATTAATGGTTAGACCCACCATTATCTCGAGGGAGGGTGTTGGGATAAAGATCCCACATCGAATATATGTAAGGGACTTGAGTAATATATAAGGGACTTGGACCAATCCACTAATTACCAATTGGTTTTAAGTTGGAAGCCCAAGAAACTTATCACCAACACTTTCAGCTTCGTTGATTCTTCACTGCCAATTTTCAGCTAACTTAGCCACATGGCTCAATGGGAAAGTGATAGGCTTGAAGCTGAGTTCGTTGGATCATCATCCACGTGTCTAAACTTGATCAAAGAACCTGAAAACGATTGGTTCAACTCAACGGTTCACGAGTTCGAAGCGGGAGGAGTTGACGGAGGGTTCACCGGTCTAGTGCTCGCCGGAGATTCACTAGGCCGGAGCTTATCCGACGAGAAAAAGGAAACGGTGAAAGAGAGGAGTGGTGGCAACTACTACGAGGAGGAAAACAAGAACTACTTGGACAGCATTTTCAGCTTCGTTGATTCTTCACTGCCAATGTTCTGAATCAACGGTTTTTTAAAAAAAATGTTTAATGCGTCTGCCGGGAGTCGAACCCGGGTCTATTGCTTGGAAGGCAATTATCCTAACCGTTGGACTACAGACGCTTCGATGTTTTGTATTTTTAGTTGTTTTTGAACTACAACAAATTGACCAAACGTGTCATTACCTTTCATATAACTTGAGCATTAGAGAGCTTTAATCAATAACAGTCTGTGACTACTACCACGTAGACCAATATGATAATATCACTATACGACGACAGATAAAGGATCAGGACCATATGATACGATAGTTTGTTTTGTTGATTACTATGCTAGTAATATGAAAGTTTGAGTTATTGTGATTGTGGCTGTGATAAAAATCATAGACCAACACGTTCACTTGTCGATTACTATAAGATACAAATTAATTGTTGGTTGTTTCATGTCATTTTCTGGCTGATTCACGTGTTCGATTCTCGCTCACCGCACCAATAATAGACTTTAGGTATCTCTATCTCTGTGAATCCAAAATTCTCGTATTGAATATGAAAAGAACAATTGATTATAGCTTGGGTAAGAAACTAAGTAAGCTCTATGGCGAACTTAACTAGGATCAACGATCTCATGGTGATCATGAGGTCTAGACTCATGGCGTCTAAAACAATCAACATCAAGCATGAAATCTAATTTTCATTCTCACTCTTTATTTGTAGATAGTCTTCTTCCTTTTTTATCATGTTCAGAGTTTCAACGGCAAAACTTCTCACCCAATTAGAGTCTCATCCACTCTATTTCTCTGTCCACATCAGCTTCCTCACTTGCCACGTCTTTAGATAGATACCAAAGATATTAGGTATCTATCAGTCGGTTATGCCCTTCTCGATTTCAGTTTTATTTTACCAATTCAATGTGAGAATCTATATATATGCTATGCTAAAAGAAAATACTTTCAAAAGCTCAACACTACCATCAAAAGACATGCAAGTCAAGGAAATCTATGGAATCGTCGCCAATATCCACCAAATCTCCTTTACTTTCGTCTCCATTTCATTTTCTTATTTTTCTCGCGACAAAAACAAAGAGGCCGGCGCTTTGGCAAAATGGGATCTCCACTCTCTTTCTGTATTGGACCCTTAATGGGCTGACCTTTGGACCTGAAACTTTTCTACTTTAATCTAATATTTGGTGCACACAAAAAAAAGGCCTCAGCTTCCATTTTCCCTCCATGTTACTTTACTTGTTTATAAAGTTAGAATTTGTGACTTTTACTTTTTTTTTTTTTTTTTTTTTTTTTTCTAAAGCCTTTTAATTCGAAAGTCTTGGCAGTCAAACAATCTCTCTAAACGAGGTTAGATTTCCGCCATTGCAGTTGTCTTCTCTCTTTGTGTAAGCGTTTAGCTTTCATTGGATGAAAGCGAGGAGTATTCCATAGTTTTTGGTGATAATACTGAGCTAGGATTTCGTTTAGGGTTGTTGGAAATTTATATCAAAAGCTAAAAGCCTCTTTTTTTATTTTTGGTTTGGTTGGTGATTATGGTTTTGTGAGCAGGTCAGAAGATATGGAAGAGAAGACCGATGATGTGTTGCACGAGGAGCAGCAAGAAGGCAGCAGATTGAATATAAGTCGAGAGATTCATCAGGAAAGCGAAAGAAAATCCGAGGAAGCAAGTTGTGTTTCACCTACGGCATCGTTACCCCCACTACTAGGCCTTGGGCATGGTGCTCCACTTTTGAAACCCACTCCCCGACGACGACGTGTTCCTCGCCGCCGTGTCAATGGCAACGACGTGTCTCAGCAAGCAGAGGGCCCTCCTACCACTACCACTCCAGAGACCAGTGAGAAGCTACAATTGATTAGGGTCAAGTTTCTGAGGCTTTCCCACAGATTAGGGCAAACTCCACGTAACAGCGTTGTTGTTGCCTGGTTTTTGTATAGTCTTGGATTGCCTGAGCTGAGCAGCAGCCATGATGCTGGTGCCTTTATCAGTAGTATTAATCGTGCCATTTCCATGGCGGAACAGCTTGAGGCAGCAGGTGGTGGACAGGATCTTGATTTTGCTTGTACGATTATGTTGCTGGGTAAAAGCGGTGTTGGCAAGAGTGCTACGATTAATTCTATTTTCAATGATGATCAAGTCTGCACCACCGATGCATTCCAGATGGGGACGAAGAGTGTTGGGGTTGTTGAGGGTTTTGTTCAGGGAATCAAAGTCCTGGTGATCGACACTCCAGGCCTCTCTCCATCACCGTTTGATCAATCCAAGAACAAGAAAACCCTCAAGTCTATTAGGGCTTTCATCAAAAAAACTCCACCGGATGTTGTATTATATCTCGATAGGTTGGATTATACGCAAAGCATAGATGCTGACATGCTTCTTTTGCGCACCATCACCCATGTTCTTGGCCCGTCGATATGGTCTAACGCCATCTTGGGTTTGACTCACGCCTCTTCCGCTCCACCAGATGGCGCTGCTGCCTCTAGCTACGACATGTTTGTAACACGACGTTGTCATGCCATTCAGCTGGACATTCGCCTAGCAGCTGGAGATGATGTGCGGCTCCCTGTGTCTTTAGTTGAGAACCACCCTGCTTGCAGGACGAACCGGGCGACGGGTCAGAGAGTTTTACCGAATGGCCAAGCGTGGATGCCTCATTTGCTGTTACTCTCGTTTGCATCCAAGATTCTAGCAGAAGAGAATGCTCTTCTGCAGACATTACAAAATAATAATAATAATAATAATAATAATAATAATAGTCGAGCTCGATCCAAGGCTCCACCACCACTGCCACCTTTTCTCTCATCTCTTCTGGAATCAGATCAGCTTCCTCCTTTTAAGCAATTTAAGAAATTGACTGAAGCTGATATTTCTAGGCTTTTTAGTAAATCTGATGAGAAGGAGCAATATTTTATTGATACCTCCAACCCGAGCCTAATCGTTAAGCCAGTCCTGGCAAGTAAGTTATGGGATCATGATATTAGTGGCTATGATGGTGTAAGCGCTGAAGGACGTTTGGTTGTTAAAGAAAAGATACAAATGTCTTACTCGGGCTGCGTGGCAGTGAACGTCATGAAAATGAAAGGTGCAAACGTGCAGCTGGAAATGGCCAGCTTGGTTGAACATGGAAATAGTAACAGATCAACCTCCCTAGGTTTCGAGATGCAAAAATATCCTTGGCGTGAATTGTATTGCACTCTTCGAAGTGATACCAATTTTAGGAAACAAAAAGCTGCGGCTGGTCTCGCTGTAACGCTTTTGGGTGATTCGGTGTCTGCGGGGGTGAAAGGAGGACGTAAGTTGATTGCTAATAAAAGGTTGGGAATTGATGTGTATGGTGGTGGGACAATGACTAGTCTAGGTGATGCTGCTTATTGGGGTAGTTTAGAAGCTCGGTTGCTTGGTAGGTTTTTATCTACTCTGAGACTTTCTGTGGTGGATGGGCATCGGGGTCGTCTTGTTTTCGGAGGGAATATACAGACCCAAGTGCCCTTAGGACGTTCATCTGATATAACTGCTCGTGCTAATATGAACAGTAGAGGGGCAGTAAAAGTAAGCATCCGGGCAAACATCTTTGAACACCTCGAACATGCTATGGCCGCACTTGTTCCTCTCTTTAAGAAGCTACATAGTTATTATTATTCTCCTTAGCACCTACGTTAGCTGTTTTTGTTCATGTCTTATCTCCTACTGGATTTTGCATAAACCCTTGATAAAAGTTTGTCCTTTTAAAAAAAATTGAACACTAAACAATGGAATCAAATTTGTAGACCTGACATCAAAAGAGGCAAATTCAACATGCAAGAAGAATAAACAATTATTCAACTCTATGCTCTGTTAGGAAACAGGTCTCCAAACAAAACAAACGAACTCTGCTTCTTTCCATGGCCTCTGAAACTTTTGTTTTTGTTGTTACTCCCTCCGTTTCAATTTATTTGTCATTCTATGTTTTTACAAATAGATTAAGGAAACATTTAATTTTACATATTTTCAATACAAAAACACAATTACCAATACACCTAACCACTTTTCAACCAATAGAAAAATAGAATATCATATAAACCTAATAAGTTCTCTCTCGAAACTTTAAAACGACACTTATTTTGAAACGAAATTTTTCCTCTAGAATAACATCTAATTCGAAACGGAGGGAGTATAATTAATACTAGGTGGTCGGCAATAGCGACTCATTTGTCAAAGAGAAAGACAACGAGATCAAGAACTATTGGAACACTCACTTGAAGAAACGGTTGGTTAAAATGGGTATTGATCCAGTGACTCATAAACCCAAAAACGAGACTACTCCTCTGTCTTCACTTAGGTTTAACCAAGAACGCAGCCAAACTTAGCCACATGGCTCAATGGGTAAGTGCTAGGCTTGAAGCTGAAGCAAGGTTTAGCTAGAGAATCAAAACTTCTTCATTACCAAACCAAACCATTATCTCATAAGCATTATGGATTCACTCATAAGACATTGTTAACCACTTGTACAAGTAAAACAAACCAAGGTAAGATTAAACTCTGAAGAGACAAACCAAAAATTAAGATTAGGAAAATTAAGAGAACGCAGTCTGTGGGATCAAACCCACGGCCACAGGATTAAAAGTTACGCGCTCTACCACTGAGCTAAGACGGCAACTTGAAACTACCACTTAATCACAGTCTTTGATTTTTATTATTTTGTTGTAGCCAATGCAGAGCAACAACAACAGCATCTTGAGTCTCCGACATCTACAGTGTCGTTCTCGGAGATGAAGGAACCTTTGGCGAAGACAGAGTTCGTTGGATCATCCACGTGTCTAAACTTGATCAAAGAATCTGAAAACGATTGGTGACTGCAGCAGCTACTACGAGGACAACATTAACAAGAACTACTTGGGCAGCATTTTCAGTTTTGTTGATACTTTACCGCCCTATTCACATCCGATGTTCTGAATCAATGATTGGTTTTTTCTAGAAAATGATATGGCTTCTTTCCATTTTTTGAAAGAAAAAAACAAAAGTTCAATGCGTCTGCCGGGAGTCGAACCCGGGTCTATTGCTTGGAAGGCAATTATCCTAACCGTTGGACTACAGACGCTACGTTGCGATTACTTCGTTAGTTGTTTTCTTCAAAGCCGTTGCTAAGCATTAAAGAGCTTTAATCAGTCTGCATGTGACTACTAGTCTACTACCACGTTCACGTAGACCAAAATCACTAGACAGCGACATGTAAACCATCAGAAAGCATAAGTTATTGTGGTATCCTGTGTAACTGTGTTGATTACTGTGCAAACGAATGAACGATCAGGTTCATATGAAAGACTGAGTTATATTGCGATAGTGTGGATGTGATAAGAAAAAAAATCACGTTCACTTGTCGTTCCTGTAAGATAACATTAAATTTTGGTTGTTTCATGTCATTTTTTACCTTTGGTTTGCCCCTCTTGAACTCGATTTTCTTTTCACCAATTAATTGTGTAATAACTTAAGAAAAGACCAAACCAATACATTATAGTGAACATAAATACAGTCGTGTTGATAATTGGATACTATTTATTTTCAAAAAAAAATAAAATAATTGGATACTATTTATTTGGATAAGACCTCATTAAAGTGGACCCAACATATATCCCAAAGATCCCTCAAAATTTCAGAAAGATATCAATTATTGAGACTTTTTGCCAAATAAACAAGAAAAAAAAGAAAAATTAAATTTTGGAAGATAAAGTAGAGCGAAATAAAAATGAAAAGTAGAAGAGAAAATGAGAATTTTAGTTAGTTTGTGCATTTGTGTTTTTTTTTCCGTATATAGAATACAATTTCCCATTAATTATTGTTATCACTCAAATATATAATATTATTCATGATAAAATATAAATAAATCTGGATATACTTTCTTTATAAAAAAGATCTCAAAGAGAGAGGACATATCGATGTTAGAGAGTTCTGAAGAGTAAATAATTACATGTTATATATTTTAAATTTTTTGTCTTTTTAAATTTTTCTTTCTTAGAGATAAGAGATAGAAGAGCATCTGTAAATTTTGTTGGTTATTAATCATGTTACTCTTCAAGTTTTTTAATCTACGGTGAAATGATTTTGAAATTTTTTAAAAACATAATTTCAAGTAGTTTTACACCAATCCAAACTGATTCTTTTATAAAAAATAGATTAAATAAATATACTAATAATAATAAAACTTAAGATATTTAACCATGTAACCTAAATAATTACAAGGCGAAACCAGACTTTTTGCAATGGATGCAAAATAATTAACACACAATATTTCGTTGGCTTGAACTCAACATCATGAATTAATTTTTTGGTAAGCTAAATCATGAATTTGTGGGTGTAACATAACCAAATGTGCCACTTTCTCATCATATCTATTATAGTAAAAGAGAAGTCACAACTTCTTTTCATGTGTGATTTTTTTAAAAAATAGACCATTTCTTAGAAAAATTGTAACCTTATATTTGGTATTTGTATAATAAAATCTTAACAATCATATTTAATTTCCATTTTCATTCTCTTAATACATAAGAACATCTTAAAATTAACAATACATTTATATAAACATTTAAATATATGTTCAACGTTAAAAATATAAATTCATAAAATAAATAACATATGTATATAAAACTGAAAGTAATACACGCGCGGTTGCGCGGGTAAAGATCTAGTTTACAAGGTAAAACGTTAAATATCTAAATAGTCATGGGTGCACATGTACCTACATTTTTCAAACTAGTTTTGCCCCCAAACAACTAGACATAATTTTATACATTTATTTTTAAACAATCAAAAGAAACATAAATACAATAAAACTAAAAAAATTAAATTTAGTGCACCATCTAGATCTTATGTCAAGAAACCTGGTAACTTAAGAAATAATCTAGACAAAGTTCAATCTATATACAAGAACATCTGCAACATTATTACTACGAGAAGACATAAGAGAAACTTCAATTCTCTTAGTTCTGCAGTTATGAATCAAACACTTGTGTAAGCCTTGTTTTTTATTTCTTTTTGCCAAGGTTTCACAAAATTAGGATTATGTGACCCAAAACTTTTCATATTAATGAAATTTACAATTTAGTAAAAAGATAACAATAAATAAGAAATACCATATCAAAAACGATAAGTACAAGTGATTTGATCAAACAAGGTACAATAACCCAATAACTATTCTAAAAGTAGGCCCATTATAGGCCCGACAATTGAGTTAAAGTAAAGTATAAAGAAGAAAAGGAATAATTGAGATTGCGATTGATTTGGGGATCTTCTTAGGGTTTTTTTTCTTCTAAGTGAATACAATACGACGACTCCAATCAATGGCGATACCTCCAGGACTTTACTCCGGCACTAGCTCCCTTGCTCTTGTAATTTCATCTCTCTCTCTCTTTCTGATTCGTTTGTGTGTGATTAATCTGAGTCTTCTTATGATCAGGTGGCTCGTGCTTCGGCGTTTAGCGTGGGTCTCCTCTACGGGAGCATGAAGCTAAAGGTCTTGAAGGTAACAACATTTTGATGATTGTAACGTTTTGTATAATTGGTGATATTTTGAAAGTTACCGACTTTGATCATAGTTTGTGTGAAAGAGCAATTTTTTTTGTTAATAGGGTTTGATTCTTACTTAGTGTGTCTTGTTGTGTTTCCACCACTTTACAGCTCTCTCTCTCTCTCTAGCTATAGATGTTGTGATTTTGTGATTTTGTAATGTTGTTGCAAAAGGTTTACTCTTGTTGTTGGATTTGTGTTGTTTGCTCATCTTGTAATGTTGCATTCGTTGGAAATGTTTTTTTTTTTTTTTTTTGGAACGTGGATATCTCTGTATCTAAAATGTTGTTGAATCTAATTGTATGCTAACTCATTGTTTTTCTTCACCTACAGATGACAACGAAGCCACACAAGGTTGAAGCTACTGCTCATCACTAAACCACCATTGTTCTGTCTTTTACAATAAGAAACCAAACGTTCGGGGCAGGGATGTCTTCCCGCCCTGATTAGCAATTTTTTGTTTTTTGTTTTCCCATGATTCATCTTTCAAGGAACTAATGTATACTTCATTAATAAATTATTTTCTAAACTGTCTCAAGAACCTAATTTGTCCAGCAGCTATTTCATCTGTTCACCACTAATTAGAACAAGAACATAACCAACTGATCTATATTTTTCCTTCTCTGAGTGTGACTATCTCATTAACTAAACCGATAAACTAAGCCGTTCAAGTGCTCATGCCCGGTTTTTTTTTTTTAGATTCCATGGTTTCTCGAGCTACTCGTCTTGTGTTCAGGTTTCTCGGCCTATTATTGGGTCAGAGTAAACCAGAGCCGAAAGAGAGAGCTTACATTTAAGCTTTGGGTTCCACATTTAATTGGCCTACAAATTCTAGGCTTTCTATTTTCTTTCACACTTGAATAAAAAGGTTTTGGCTTTGGAATCTCTCATTTAAGCTTAACAATAGCCACTACAAAGACACAATCATACAAGTATAGAACAGATTACTTATTACAATTAGAATTTTGAATTTTTTTATTTGAGAACTAGATGCTACTGGTTATACAGTATCTACATTTTGGCAATAGATTAAGAGTCACTAACATCTAAACTGGAACTGACAAAGACGTACAATGTGATTAGAAAATTATCTTTTCGGGTAAATAAATAGATCGTCCAGAATATTCATTGTTCAATCTACAATTCTCAGTGTCCCCCACCAGTCAATATCAGTATCACCATTTCAAATATTCTTGTAAGGGTCCATGTGAAATCTACTCATATTCGTAACATCCCTCCAAACAAAATTTAAAAAACACACATTACATGAATATTCGTCTTTTTGTTTCATCTTACGAACACATGATTTAATTTTAATTATAATACAGCTTATTGAAAGGGGCATGTGGTGGTTGGATTTGATACAATTCACAGATAACCCACATGCTACAGATAAGCCAAAAGACGTTTCAAAATGATTTTAAATAATATATTTCATACACAATGTCTCAACCATTGATTCAAAAATTTCAACACCTTTTTTTTTAAACTGGAAATATTAGATTGATAATTAAACAAGGTTATTCCTTAGAACCAACTCATTCACTTTCTAACAGCAAAAAAAGAAAGAAGAGATTGTTCGATTCTTAAATGAAAATTTCAATAATTAAATGTAATCAATCTCAAGTAAATCAAATATAGACTTTTTCAACAATTGATTTCAAAGAGACATACAAGAAACAAAAGATTAAAACCAACAATCCAACATTACAAAACATAAACTCAACTGATGAACTTTCTAACTTAAAAATGCTTTCCCTGAAAAGAATTTAATGTCTCTCAAATCGAAAATGGATTCCAAGTAAAGAGCTCTTAGATCATTCACTACCACATCCTTAAGATGGCATCCCACACCGTCGAAACAGAGAAAAGAGCAAACGGAACAACGAACTGAGCAACACCAGTGGCCATGGAAACTGAACCAATGCTCTTGACAGGTGAAGCTTTTGGCGGAGGAGGAAGCTTCTCGACTTTAACAGCGAGCTTCATGCCGCCATAACATCCACCCTTTCCGTCTAGTAGATAGTAGTGTTTAGTCACGTTGAGAGTGACAATGTCTCTCCCAGCTCCACGTGTCCAGTTTACGAGAGGATGGTCAGCGTTACAGTTTTCGTAGTCGGTCTTGTTTACTTCAAGAATGTTGTGTTGGTTCCTGTCGAACACGAAGTCTAACAAAGCACCACAAAAACAACACATTCTTGATTAGTTATTAATAGAGAATCAAAAAGTAAGATTTTTGATATAGAATCATTGAACCAGTATTGACCCATGATTTGAACTTGAGCTATAATGGTAATGTCTGATAAAAGATTCCAACTTTAACGAGTGTGACAAAGAAAGATTATTGCTTTCAGACAAGGAGCATAGAGAGAGAAAGACATAGATTTACTCATTACAGTGTCTCATTCAGACAAGCTTAACATTGTATTCTAACCAGATCTGGACTAATTAAGAAACATTTATGGAAAAAAACCCAACAGAAGTTAGTGAACCAAATCCATTTCAGTATACACAAAGTTGATCCAAGCAATGTAGAATAAGAAAGGTAAGAACTTTTTTAGTGGAAAGGTTGAAACTTTTTTAAAAATAATACCAGATTTTAAAGTGAAACCCATTTTGAGAATCAGATCTAATGTATAGTAATGTAGAGGAGAGTGAGAGAGAGCGTACAGAGCCAGTCACCGAGGTAGAAATGCTTTCCCTGAGCCCAGATGGTATAGTTGATGTTTGGATTCCAAAACTTGTTCTCGCCGACTGTGTACTTCTTCGCCGTTACTTCAGGCACCGGCGCTGTCACTACAAAGGCTAGTATCACTGCCGCAATCAACACCGTGAATCTCGCCATTTTTTTCTCTCTTTGTCTGAACACACACACTCTCTCTCTAGAGTTGTTTTAGTTGCGCAACTTGTGATTTTAAAGGTGGACTAGTGGGTTTTCATAGCCCATCTTTTTTCCTTTTTTCAACTGCTGTAGCTGTATGATGATAAATAATAATTATTTTTTGTGTTCCAAAAAAAAAAATTGTGTTTTAAAAATAAAATATTCTAAAAAATATACGAACCATATACATTTAATAATAATAAATACAAAACCCAAATTCATAAACATTAAATCGAATTCAGAGGTTATCCAGACACAGAAAAGAGAAAAATTCAGTAAAGGCTGAGCTGACAAAGTTATTTCATAACGTTTCACACTTCTGTTCTTCGTCTCTCTCTCGTTGGTTTCCACTTCACATTATACTAGATGATAACCCGCGCCATGCGCGGAGTGAGTTTTTTAAAAATATGTTGTATTTAAATACATATTTTGCTATCAATATGGACATTTGAGTACTATTTGTTTCGGTTAGATTATGTTTGGTTTAGATCATTGGTTTGGTTTGAATTTTTACAGGTTCAGATTGAGTTTAAGTTCGCATAACCCATTTAATTTTTATAAAAAAGATTAAAATTCATATATACTTTAAGTTTTTCAAAACCTAAAAGTAGAAATAATATATAACATAAATTTGAAAAATGAATGACAAAATACTTAAAATTAACATAAAATTGATTTATCTTAAATATTTGGACAAAAAAATCAATAAATATTTCAAATATTTTTGGTATTTAGAGGTTGATTGGCTATTTTAAAAATTTGCATTTAACTATTTTACATATTTCTAAGTATTTTAGAATTTTTTAAAACATCTCATGTGTTTTGTATATTCTTAGATGTTAAATTTAAAAATAATTAATATATTTAAGAATATAAATCTGGTTCGAGTACACTCGGATACCCGAAATATTTCGATTCAGTTTTGATTATCTAGATACCAAAATTTCGAATTCGCTTGGATATCTAACCAATTTTGCTTAAAAATTTGTATTCATTTTTGGGTTAGATTTGGTTCGGTTATTTGGATTTAGTTTTTTTTTGTCCAACCATATATTGTTTTTATTATACCAAAAATTAAAACGAAATGGATGATGGTTCATATTGATTTTGGGTATGCAAAAATTTTAAACAAAACACACTCTATTATGGGTGATCCATTTAGTTAATCATTATGAACTATTTAAGACCCATTAGAAAAACGATTGGATGAACTAAAATCGTTACCATTGATCACAAAATTTCAGTGTGAGATTTTTACCATCTTAAGTAATTTATGGTCGTTTTAAAAAATTTAAAATATAACGTATAAGAACATATATTTTTTTATTATATAATTAATGTGGTTTTTTAATTTCTTTTAATGATATAAATTAAATAAAACATAAAGAGTATAAAAATTGTTATCAAATATTTATTATTCATAAACATTAATTGTGATATATATGTTAATCATATTAGATAATTCCGTAGCTTTTATTTAAGGAAAGAATAAAAAATCTTCTTTTGTACACTACTAATTAAATATGATAGTTGGTATAATAAAAATAAACGTATGTTTAGTTGGACCAACATATTTCTCTAAGAGTTATGAAAATCATTCTCATTTTGACACGTGGCTACCAAAAAATGTTGTAATGCTCCAACATATAGGAGATTTAAACTATTAATCAAAAATATTATAATTGAAATTTTTCAATGCTTTATTAATTTATAGTCGTTTGTAAAAATTTAAATATAACATATGTAAAAATCTAATTTTTTTGTTATATAGTTAATGTTATTGTTTAATTTATTTTTATAATTAAATTTAACAAAAATAGTAGATGCTATAATTTTTTTTATCAAATCTTCATATTCAAATCATTAATTGTCATATATATATTGTAACCATATTAGGTAATTCCGTAAATTTTATTTAAGGAAATAATGAATAGCATTAATAATAGTTTTATATTTAGGCTAATAAAAAGTATATTATATGNTTAAATTTAACAAAAATAGTAGATGCTATAATTTTTTTTATCAAATCTTCATATTCAAATCATTAATTGTCATATATATATTGTAACCATATTAGGTAATTCCGTAAATTTTATTTAAGGAAATAATGAATAGCATTAATAATAGTTTTATATTTAGGCTAATAAAAAGTATATTATATGTTTATATGGACCAACATTTATCTCTAGTAAATTTGAGAAGCATTCTCATGCTGACACGTGGCTACCAAAGAATGTTGTAATGCTTCTCAAATAATATATAGGGGATTCTTAATTTTTCCCAAATTTCAGGTTATTTTTTTAATTATTATTAATACTAGTCAAAGCTCAATTTTATTATTTTGTGGCTTCAAAAGTCGACTTGTTTGTGTCGACAAAAAAAAAAGTCAAATTGTTTGTACATACATGGGCTCTGTAAGAAAAAAAAACAGTACATGCGGTGAAAGGCCACGTAAGCCCAACAAAATCAGGCCCATTTAAAAGTGCTAACACGCACGCTACAGATATATATGTAACCACGTGTCCGAGTATTTTTAAACTTTTAACTATTTTTGTCTGAAACGCAAAAAAAAAACAAAAGAAACAGATTTGTTCTCTCCGTTGGTGGGTTATGAAATAGAAACATGAGAGCAAGAATCAATATCTTTTACATCCTGCATAAACAAACAAAAAAGGTGAGATTTTTTCTTCCGTCTTTACGTAGATTGCTTCTAAGAGTTCCTTTTGTTCTTAAGACGCTTTAAATCATAATGATTTGTAGCTAGAAACGATTAATCATTCATTGTCTCTTAGTGTTTCAAAAAAAAAAAAAAAATTCATTGTCTCTTGTATTTGGAACAAATCAAAATGGTATAAGATGATGATGATGTTTAACGATAGCATTAGCAATGTTTCTTAGCTAAATTTGATTGTATGTTTATTTCCAGGTCGATGATCTTCTCTAGCCTAAATCTGTAATTAAGAGCAGCAATATCACAAGGTTAGAGTCCTTTTTAGTTTCATCATGAATGCTTTTTTTTTTATTATTATTCTAACATCTCTATGATCCTTTGAATCTCTCTCTTTAGCTGATTTAATGGCTGAGGAGAAAGTACGTTGTTTGCCTGATTCACCGGATGTAAACAGATCATGGAGAAGGGTTTCCACCAGAAAGCTGAGTTTTTTATACACTGAAGAGACTCTTGTTCCTAATTACCTCAGGTCTTCCACTGGTTCTTGTCATGATGCTTGCAAGTACGGAAGAAAAAAACATGAATCTGATGTTTCACCTCACAAAAGGGTTAACAGAAGCTTTTCAGGAACTCTGAGCTTTGATTCACCTTTGAAGAAGAAGGCATTGACCAAATCTTTGTTGAGTTCTTCTCTTGGCTCTGATGGTGGATGTGAACATGAAGTGAGCAGAGTTGAACACTTTGCTAGTAGAGTTTGTGATGGTAAGAAACAGAATGCAGAGAGGTCTAGGAGAAAGGCTGTTGTGTCTTTATCAGATTGTAAGAGGAAGAAGACGGTTTCACACTCTTTTAAATCTACTGGTGTGTCAAGGAGAAGAGCTTTGGAGATGGTTGAACATAACAAGCGTGTCACTGCTTTGAAGCTGAAGTCTGTTGCACAAACTGCAGCTATGGCTCTTAGACGCAGTACTGTGAAGGTAAAGAAGGTTAGTGGAGGAATAAAAGCTTCAGAACCAAAGAAAGTAGTTGTGCCTTTGAGAGCTACGATGTCTTCTAAGAGGTATACCCGAGGCTTGAAGACAAAGAAGGAGAGTAATAGCTTGAGTAGTGTTCCTCTAAAACGAACTCGGAAGCTGGTGGATGATAAGTGTAAAGACTTGGTTGAAGAGAAGACTCTGTATGTTATTAAGATGAACACAGGGAATGAGACTGTTGCATCTGATCAGAACCAAAGATGTGTCTTGGATCAGCCTATTGATGATCCAAAGAGTGAAAAGTCTCAAGACGAAGCTGAGTGTGTTGTGACTGAATCTCTTCAAGAAGAGGAAGCAGAAGAGGTAGATGAAGCTAATGATGAATCACCTCAAGAAGTAGAAGAGGAAGAAGAAGCTAGTGATGAATCTCCTCAAGCTATTGAGAACAATACCAGGCAAGGCAAAAGCAAACCCCTCTCAACAGAATCTGCTCTAAAAGGCAAGTCCATGAGACTGAGATTCAAAAGAGGAAAGGTCATGGAAGTTGGATCACAAGACAACAATAGTCCAAGAAAACTCAAGTTCAAGAAAGGGAAAATCGTCACCAGAACAGACACATCCTCAAAAACCTCAAGTCAGAGAAGCTTAAAAACCAAAGAAACCAACTTCAACAACGAAAAGGAACAACAACAACACGAACCCAAACCGTCAGAAGTTGTTCTAAAACACCAAGACACAGAGGAAAAGAGAGATTCAAAAGCGTTGTTGTTCAACAATGTGATCGAGGAAACAGCTAATAAGCTTGTGGAGACTCGCAAGAGCAAAGTTAAAGCCTTAGTGGGTGCTTTTGAGTCTGTCATATCTCTCCAAGAAAGAAACTCTTCTCCAACAACATAACACAACAAACATCATTCTTCCTCTCTAACTAAATACTATTTTCTTATTTTTTTTTTCACCAGTGTTTATGTATGTATGTAAAACATATGTAGATATATCTACAGTTTGTGAGCGTTGTCATGTTCACTAATCCTGTGATTGTACACTAACCTTTAAAAAGATTAAGAAAGGTTATGTTTTAAGATTTTATAAACTCTTGGTACTTATTTGTGAGTTTACATAAAAATAAGGGACTGGAAAAGAAAATAAATAAAACCTCGACCCCACGCCACGCCGTACTTTAAAAGCCATTGACCATCCAGATTCTTTATCCGACGTGTTATTTTCTAAATGGCTATTGTTGTTTACTTCTGTCACAGCCTGTCGCTCTACCATGCCAGGACTTAAATATAATCTTCTTCCTGTCTTCAGCTACATGGAGTAAACAAAAGTTAAAAAAGCTTTGAGATTTCTTTCCTTATCGATTTCTCTTTTTAAGCGAATCGTTTGTTGTTTTCATCATTCCTTGTTCTGTAATCTGAGTTTTGTTTCGGAGACTTTGAGGCTTCTGCTTCCATCGAAAACTCTCTTCTGGAAATCTGAGTTCTATAGTTTGTGGTTTCTGGGATTGAGCAAGAAGCCGTTTTTACAGTAAAGTTCATGTTTTTTTGAAGTACCCACAAGTTTTATTGTGGTAAAGTTCGTTCCTTTACTCTCTTTCTAAGATCTAGAAGTTGTTATTAGAATATTGGTTTTAGGGTATGGATTCTCTAAGATTTTTCAATCTGAGTGTTGCTCTTATAGATCTGAGTTGCATTGTGAGGGTTTTATCTGGAAGGTCTTGGGCTTGTTTGACTCTGTTGTTAATGGTTTGTAGATGATTTTAGCTTTGAGTATGGATAAGCATTGATTTTTGTTTGATAAGAAGTGATGGCTAGAGATCATTTGATGAATAAATATTGTTTTCTCTTCTTCTTAGAATCATTAAGGGTGTAGAGAGTGACTACATAGGAGTGAGAAAGCTATTCCATGTTCCCTTGAGACTCTGTGTGGTTCATTTTCTCTGGCTGTTTTGGTTGATAAGAAGTGATGGCTAGAGATCATTGAGTGAATAACTATTGAATGAAACTTATCCTTCTGATGCAGAGAGACTACATAAGAGTGAGAAAGCTGTTTCCTTGAGACTCTCTGTAATTCATTTTCTCTGGCTGTTTTGGTTAATAAAAAGTTATGGCTAGAGATCATTGAATGAAGAGCTATTGAATCTGAAATTCTCTTCTCTCCTTAGAATCATTTTCTGATGTAGAGAGACTACATAGGAGTGAGAGAGCTGTTCCCTTGAGACTCTGTGTGGTTCATTTTCTCTGGCTGTTTTGATTTTTACGAGGCCTTGTCTTGAATCTTGTTTAGTGGGTTAATTCATTGCTTGTGGTGCTTGTATGATGGCGAGATGATTATCATGTCTGTGCCCATTTGTTAAAACTAGGAAGCTGATGGAACTGTTGTTTTTTCCTATTGCAGTTAGAAGCTCTTTGCGTTTCCTTGTTTGACTGAAACGCAGAGAGAATGATTTTACCAAAGCAGTACCGTTGCACACACTCCCCTACCTGCCAATGCACAAGAGGCCATCTAAACGAAGACGTCTTGTTATTAGTCTTCCAGCATCTGAACTGGAACCCAAAACTAGTCGCAACACTCTCCTGCGTCTGCAAATGGTTTGATGATTTCGCCAAACGTGTACTATGGAAAGAGTTCTGCAAGACACGTGCACCAAGAATGATGCTTGATCTGCAATCTAGCGGTAGTCACTGCATAGACGGCAACTGGAGAGCCCTAGGGAAGCTTCTCATCTACTGCACAGGATGCACAGAAGGCGGTCTTTTCAACAGCTCGGTTCAAATCCCTGGCCACTTTGTTTACAGAACAAGATTCTCGAGAACATTAGGAAGAAGCCTATTGCCACCTCAGTGTAGAACCGATGTGCTCTACGTTAGTGATCCATGTGAGCATCTTGATCAAGGAGAAGAAGGTGACGTGGGTTTGTTCCGTGGGATTTTCAAGTCATTCCCAACGTCTAAAGTCAGGAAGGTTATCATTAACAAAGCGGTTCCGTTTCATCCATCTGAGGTTTGTCCGTATTGTAAAGCTAAACTATGGAGCATGCTCCAAGCTAATATCATACCTCAGAGTGCATGCGCTCGTTTGGAAGCTTATGAGGATTGCATTGAGTATTTCGTTTGTCTTAACGGTCATTTGCTTGGGATATGTACTCTGGCGCCTTTGTCTGATTCAGAGGAGGCTGTTCCAAGTGAAGATAGCAATCACGCAGAGAAGAAACAAGGTATTTACACAATCTAGTTTTACTGGTATGTAAACAAGACATGCTTCTGTGACCTGACAACAGTTAAACTTTGTTTTCTTTCTCAGACAATTGCTTGGCTAAAGAAAATGGATTGAAAAGGAGACATTCTTTGTTGGGTGGAAGTGAGAATGGACCTTCTCCTCAAAAACGACTGACTAGTTCAAATCAGTGTAACATTGATTGATGTGTGAAACGTCTGTAAATTTGTTGTTGTGTCATTGTACTAACTTCATTGCAATCTTCAGAGATTCATTCATTTACAGTCAAGTTATGATCAACAGTTTCCATAATCTCTGGTTATGATTAAGATAAATGTTATCATTGTGTTCTGTCACTTGGGGTTGAAGACAAAAAGAGGGAGACTAGCCATTAGTCAACTTCTGACGCAAACATACCTCCCAACTTACCTAACTATCAACCTAAGCAATCATTTCCTCTTTTAAAACGTTGTCTAAATGTTATAACTATACCACAACTTCTCAAATGCGTTTCTCGCGTCCTTAAATCAGATCATAAAATTTTGCGTCTGCTTCACAGAGCTTAAGGTGCAGAAGGTTGGTCTCCACGTATAATTAAACATGGATTTTCTTTCCGGGGGGATAGATAGTTTCTTATTTGTTTTGTGTATGGAAGATTTTCTTATTCAATTGTGTTATGCCCTCAAAATCGTCTTTGACACATACAAGAAAAAATGATAAATGTTACAAAATCTGAGGAACTAAGGACTAACCTAGCTACTATATAGGTGACAAGTCTTTTCTTCTTCCATGTTTTTGTATTTGTAGTCTCTTCACTCTTCTGGAAAACATCTTTCACCTCCTCAAGGCAACTTTCGAGCTCCTTCATCTCTTCACTCTCTGAGAAGCTCACTGTGGCCTACACATACAAGCCACACATTACTCAGTATGGTCATAGAGCTTATTAACTATTGTGTGTATTAGCTAATGATCAGTTTGGTACGTACTTGTTTGATTGTGTTCTTCAAATGCATCTCAGCACTTGAGATTTCTCTCCTGCTTCCTGTGGAAACTGAGATCTCTCCATGTAGACTCTGAAAAGTTCCAGTGATGCTCTTGCAAACAGCTTGAAACGCTCTTTGTCTTTCCACACTTATGATCCCTGAAAGAGATATCATCAGATGGAGCTGAGAATGCTGCTCACAGATTTAAGAGCGGTTACCATTAATAATGACTCATTAATACCTGATACGATTGCACTTGTTTCAACAGTGCCTCACTGCATACCATAAGATCTCCTTTGATTCTACTCCATCTTGCATATAATCCCCAGATTTCAGATGTACTTTCTGTTCGGACAAACAATATATAAGAAAGATTATCCACAAGCAAGATCAATCCTCTTGTTTTTGCTCATTCTCAGTATCTGTTGTAAAGCTTCAAAGGTCTGAGAAAAAAAAACACACACACACAGATGAAACCAACTCGTTAAAATCCATCAAACAGATATAAGGGAGAACTACTAGCAAGTCATTTATACAAGTGTCGATTTAAAATCTTAAGTGATTTAGCTGCATCTACCTGATCAACATTCTCCCACATCCATAGCAACATGGCTGAAGAAGTTCTCCCACATCTGCCAGCTGTCGCGCCTGTTGATACATGGTGTTTTGTAATTACTGACACCATCAATTTCTTAACTCTGAGTTATAAATGGTAAGGGTAAGAGAGATTACTTGAACTTAAGCGCTTCTTTGAAAGCAACGAATGTATGCGCTGCGAGCAAGAGCATATTGTTTAAACATACCACAGCTTCTGCGACTTCTTAAAGTCACCGCGATTGTATGCGCTGCGAGCAAGAGCACGCTACAAGATAAAGAGAGATAATCAGAGCGTGGACTGAGAGAGGAGAGATATAAGATTATTTGATTATTTGTCTCAAAGTACCTTAGCACGAACTGCAACTCTAAGCTTTCAAATATTGTGATTGCTTTCCCAACCAAACCGCAACTCACGAGAAAAGCTCACCATATTCCCTGTTGTTGTAATCAAATCAATACATTGTAAAGATAGAAGAAAATAAAATAAAAAGGGATTTCTATACATGGACATAAGAAACATAATAACTTACTGATAGACTCTACTTCTCGTATACTTGTAAATGCTCAACTCTTGTATTACTTTGGATATAGAAGTGTTTACAGCTTTGTAGTACGATATCGATTCACTCTCATCACGAGTTCATCTCCATCGTCAGTCTCATAGCGACTGATTGCTCTTGACTCATATCGTCAAAGAGTTACAACATACAAAGCATGATCTCTACCAACAACGACTACTTCCTTTTATAAGAGCTAAGCTAGTTATTCAAATCTGTAACTGCTAACCCTCTTCTTCCAACCGAGGCTCTTTACTCTTCTTTATTTCTTTAAAGCCTCTTTCTTATCCGGAAGGTTCAACATTTGAATCCTTTCCCTCGTCTTCAACGGCTTCTTTCTCCTCTCCTCTCTTCTTCCTACGAACATAGACTTTCTTGAACCTATCACTTACTTTCTCAAAGCAGGAATGGTAGGAAGATGGACTGCAAAGCATAAAGGGATCCTTTCTAATACTCCAGGAGCGCTCTTGTTGATAGATTCAACCTAATAAAGACCATTATCACAGATAAGCTAATGGCGGAATGAAATAATGCTACACCAAGTGAGAAATACAATGCAAAAAAGAAGAACAAACTAATTTGATAATCCCAATGCTTTGCATAGTGCACACATAGTTTAATACAGACACAAAAGCACGAGCAGGCATTTTAGTTACTTTCTCGAAGATCCTTTGTTGGAGAAGAATGTTCAGAAGTGTTTTGAAAGTCTTGGAATGTCTGTCGTTTCTCTTATGCTTCTTTTATGTTGGATCCATTCACCGAGGAGATGTTAGAATTAGGAAGCTCTCTGGGCCTCTTGTGACAAGTCACCAGTTGTTTTAACAAAGGTGTGTATTATGTTTCTCACTTTTTACTAGTCGCATTAATTAAGTTATGTTAGTTGCTACAAATGATTTAACTATTTTGCTTTTGCTTATACATTGTTCCTTTTTTTTTCAACTCAACTTTCCATTAGCAAAAATATTCAGTTTAGAATTTTGTATCACATGATTTAAAATATGTTATCACTGAAAATTTAAAACAAACTAGATTTTGACCAACACTTTAAAAACACAAGTATTTTTTGTTGATTGTTCTTATAAAATTTCTTTGAAATTTTTATTAAATAACTAATTTTAAAACAGTTTTATCATAATTTTTAAGTTTCAACAACATTTTCATATACGATCAAGACCCATTGTCGAGCCGGTAGAATCGACAACCCAAAATATAATCCAGTTCGTAATTAATGAAAATTCGATAACAACCCAAAATCTGTTACCAATTGATCCCATAAAAACTTTTAAAAATTGATACTAATTTTTTGGATAAATTTTTCATATATTGTTACAATTACATAAAATTGGATAAACTTGTGATTTCTTAGCTTTTGATTAAAATTGTATTATGTTATTCAAATAACTTTGACAGAAAAAAAATCTACTGTTATGAAAAATAGTTTATTTTTGTTATTAATAACTTTTTTTTTGTCCTCTGCTATTAATAAATTATTAGTTTTTATTCGGTTGATTTATTTGAATATTGATACATAGATTTATAAAATAATAATTCAATGTTATTATGTTTGTTAATCTATAGATTCTATACCCTTTTATTTCTGAATGATTTTGAATTGCAGAAAAAGATAGATACGTTTTTATTTTGTATAAAAATCTTATTGTCTTTTTAGTATGTTTACTTAGTCCACTTTTAGAATAAGTATTTGTTGTACGTGATTTAATTCAAAATTTGAAGTGAATAAATACTAAACCGATTAACGCTCTTATATTTATTTGGTAAGATAACATACCGACCTATTATTGTGGGATAGAGTAATTAATATGGTCGATTTTATTGTTATAATTATTAAAGAAAAGTAATGAAAAAATCTTAAGAGAATCTTATAGATTAATAATAATGTTGTATACAATAGTTATTAGTGAAAATAAAGGTAAGACCAAAAAAAATTTAATATAATGAAAGGGTTTAAACAATTTATATAAGTAGATTTTTTAAAACTCCTTCTCTTTTAATAGTATTGATAAATAAAATTATTGCATGTGAACTATAAAATTGTTATGCTTTAGTAATATAGATTAAAACAATTAATAATATGGTGAATATTATAATGATGAATATAAAATAAATAATTATGTATGCAAAAACAAAAATAATTATAAGCACAATTGTGCGGGTCAAAATCTAGTTTTATTTTAAATTCTAAAATGGTCAGTTCCTGATGTCATAAATAAAGCTATACATGATATGAACTTACGGAAATATGATATGCAGCTGGAGAATTATGAAATACTAGTATTATGCACGGATCAAATTTTGTTTGCGTCTATATATTATTTCCTAATAAAACTGTAATGTTTTTTTTTACTTTTGTTTTATCAAAGTAAAAATTGTCATATTTTGGAGCTGGATATAACACCTAGAATCCCAAATTAGAAATGGCTGCACCCAAACAAAGAAATTGAAGCATTAAACTTAAAGCAATTATTATGATTTAGTAGAGGCAAGTCAAGCTGAGTAGAGCGATGAATCCGACGAGAACGCAAGTGAAGAGCTTCGGAGTCGCACGGATTCGCTCAGTTCTGGTATGCTTCATTCTTCGTTGTCTCTATCTTTTCTGTTTTTACCGACGACATCGGCAGCCACCAGTGGTATCTGATACTTCTTGTCGTCTCCGTCTTTTCTGTTTTTACCGACGACGTCGGCAGTCACCAATGAGATCTGATACTTCTCGTCGTCTCTATCTCCATCTACTCCTACTTATTTATTCCCCTTTATTGTTTGCCACATGGACTAATAAAATTAATTGAAATCATTGTTTTAATTAAGTTTTTTCAAAATCGTTTAATAGGATTATCATGCTTGACAAAGAGAAGTGATTATGCATTTGATATAGAAACAAAAACCAAAACAGACTAAAATGAAATTGCTTTCAAAATATCCAACATAACATAAAGTGAGAAAAAAAAAACAGAGTTAATAATTATCATTCGTAGGTGATGACGAGTGATGCTCCACTTGAGTGACGGAAATCTCTTCGACGGAAAGATATTTCCCGGTACTTGAGATGAAGTGGTTGTTTCTTGCAGTGGTCTCTCGTCGGGAACATCATGGGGTCGTTGGAGGGAGGTCGGCGAGGTGGGAATGTAGGAGACCAGGGGGCTGAGGGAGGACGGCGTGTAGGTTGCGTAGGACTAGCAGGGTGGGTGAGGGGGATGGGGTGGGGAAGGATCAGAAATATATACTAATCATTTGAAACTTTTATGTATTTTCATAAAATAAAGAAATTGATTATGATAGTGAGCGAATGGAAAACTAAATAAATACTTACTTTAAGAGTAATGATATAAGTGAAAAAAAACTCACTTCTTCAGAAATGCAAAAATTGTTCAAACTCAACAAGTTAGATTGAAGCTGAAACAAATCTCACTATCCAATATTTACAAATAAGTTTCTTATGTATTTAATCTAACTTAGGGAAGAAGATAAACTCTCATAGTTAATGATTAAAATCAATTATTAGTGCTTTGCAATCCAACTAATTTTAAAGTTATAAGATAATTTAAGTTGATGAATTATGAAATTTATGTGATATCTCTTACAGATTTTGACTTCAATCATTTATTCATGGAACTCACAACAAATTATAATTTTCTAATAGTTTTTGGTTGATCAAGAAATGAAGAAATTGTTCAAAACCAACAAGTGAAATTGAAGCTGAAACAAATCTCACTATCCAATATTTACAAATAAGTTTCTTATTAATTTAACCTAACTTAGTGAAGACTCATAACTAATGATTTAAAATCAAAAATTATCAGTGCTTTGCAATCCAACAAATTTTAATAATAATTTAAGCTGATGAATTATAAGTTAGGATATACTCCCTCTGTTCCTAAAAGATTCATATTCTAGTTTTTTCACACTTTTTAATAAAACACAATAAATTTGCATTGTTTTTTGTATTTATCTTCTTTCCATAATTTTTAGCCAATAGAAAATCAATTAGTGCAATTAAGTTTTTTGAAGTTTACAATTAGTTAATAAAACATGCATTGAAAATGTAAAAAATGGATCTTTTAGAAACAAAATTTTTTTCTAGAATATGTATCTTTAAGGAACGGAGGGAGTAGAATGGAAGAGCTGTTCTATTGAAAGAATGTTTGATGAAAATAAGGATTTAAGATTTTTTTTTATGTTGAATAGAGTTTAAAGCGCTTTCAGTAAGTATAAACAATCGTTTTGGTATAGCTAATCTCCCCCATGGATAAGTCTGTGTCATGCCAAAGTCAATAGAAGTGGTCACATATGGCTATACAATATTTTTAAAGCAAAAAATTGGTGGAAGCTAGTTGGGATTCGGACCATCGATTGAAAAGAGGACATTAACTACTCTTCTTAACTCACTCTATATAGGTGTAATAAAAGACCAATTTATGTGTATGTGTGTGTGTGCAGACAATTGCTTGGCTAATGGAAGTGTATTGAAAAGGAGACATTCTTTGTTGGGTGGAAGTGAGAATGGAACTTCGCCTCAAAAACTACTGACCAGTTCGAATCAGTGTAACATTGATGTGTGAAACATTTTGTAAATTTGTTGTCATTTTGTGTAATTCTACTACATCTATTGCATCCTCAGAGTTTCATTCATTTACCGAGTATTATGATCAACAATGTCCACAATCTCTAGGTTTAGTGTCATCAATTACAATTACTCATCATCTTTATGATTTAAGTTACTCACATTGAGATAAATGATCATTGTGTTCTACTGTTCTGTCACAAGTAACCCACATTGTACTATAAAGTACCTACCAATGCCATCTTCTTCCTTGAGATCTCTCAAGATAGCTTTAGGAACTCGTTCTCAATGTTTTGCTGTATCAAACGCTTGAGAGGTCTACGGATTTAAAAAAAATAATCTTTTCATGATGTTGAAAGGAAGGAAAATGAATGATTCACACTGTAATTTTATAAAACCACTGTTTTTAATGATTCACTCTAGTCTAAAAATGTGAAAAGTTATCTATGATTCCACTGTGTTTAAGAATCAGAATTACATTAGAAACGAAACCATAAGCAACCAAAAAGCCAATGTTGCCACACAAAGAGAGAGAGGGAGAGATATTGAAGAAGAGATTCTGAATCTGCCAAAGCTTTGAACTCTGCTCGTCTTTCATAACCTGTTTCCAAAACAAAAGCAGACACATTTACTCTGTTTCAGATCACTTTTAGGCTTCTTCTTCTTCTTCTTCTTTTCTGCTACAAACATTAAAAATATATCAGATTCTCTCATACATATTCATAACCTTGAGGTCCTCAAACAGTGATCATAACAATGCTTCAAAACCATTCGAGTACGTTGGATCAAGAATCTAGAGTAGTTGTTAGCAAAAATAAGATCTTTATACCTTTTTCAGTAAGCTGAGGTTGAATGAGGACATGCATAGTGGTGACAGCATCTGAGAGATTGCTGCAGACAGGACTCCTGCAATCTCCAACCGTCTTGTTGTTCTCCAATATTCTACCGGCGCTTATCAATCTCACATCTTTCACTGTCTTTGGCCCATTCTCCTTCTCTGCTCCAATCATACAACCCAGCAAACTCATAAAAGACAAATACAGATTGATTCACAATCAGTTTCAAAGCAGGTTCTTATGTTCTCCATAAGATGAAATCTTTACAATGCAATTCTAAAGTCTTAAACTTTTCTGCATAAGATGAATCTCTCTATAAAATGTGAAGCATAGACAATAATACTAAGAACTAACCTATTGGCCACTGAGAAACCACAGTTTCTTTCAAAGCAGCAACGGTTGTAGCATCAGGAAACGATTTAGGACCAATATCTGAACCATCATTTAAACGAAACTTAATCTCTAAATGATCCTTCACCTCTGCCATATATATTTCTCCAAATAACCAATCTCTCAGTCCTCACCAAATGACTTAACAAGAGCTCGAAAACTCTATACCTCGTTTGCTTTCTGCAAAAAGGGAACAATGTTTTTACAAACGAAGAACAAATCTTCCAGCAGCTAGGAAAGTAATCATGTCATTGTGAATACTTAAAGCTTATATATGGATGATCTTGAATATAAAAAGCATTGATTAAATTATGTGAACGCAAAAGATATCATTTTTCTCCAAAAGGGTATCATGAAACCAATCCACAATTGACGTTTTACAAATAAAAACACAATCTTTAAACCAAACCACCAAAACTAGCGATTGGGTTAACCGATTGAACACGAACACATTTAAAAATGAAGATAAAGGAGCTAACTTTCTTACTTGGGTTCGCAGCTGATCTAAGTTTGATAGTACAGAAGGATCTTCGAAGACCTCACAGACAGAGAGAAGAAGAGAGAAGATATTAAGAGATCTCGAAGAAGAGATGATAATAATCAATAGAAGCCAAATGTTCCATTCCTCTCTGTCTTTCTTCCCATTCTATACGCCAATTATAATGCTTTTCAACATTCCTTTTTTTTTAATTATTATCAAAGATCCGAAATGATCTCTTTCCTAATTTAAATCAAAAATAATAATAATTTTTTACCTTTTTTTAATCATCAACTCAACAGCAACAGATTACATCACAAATCCGAGCTTCAAATGATTATACATTTCTTATGTACACAGTCTAGAGAAATAAGAAACCCAAATGATATATAATAAGAAAATGTGTATAATCAAATGTCAACAACAACTGGCCTTTTTGATCATCACCATGACCCCTTAATAAAACCAAAAAATAATAATCATAATAATACAAAAGTTCCAATCTTTCTCTCTAATCATATAAAAGATTCAAGAATTGGGTTTCTTTCTCCAAAGAATTATCAAAAAAAGGGTACCTTCTATTTTACAGAAAGAATCAATCTTTTTTTTATCTCTTTCTCTTTATCCAGCAGCTTCCCCTTTCGCTGCAACGAGTTCTTTATGTATATGTAGCAAACTAAAAATTTCTGAATCTTTATAATTGACTAAAACCTGCACTGCTCTGTGTGTTTTGTCTCTTCTTCTTTTACTTCCTAGTATCTTTCTTTCCTCTTGTCTTTTACACACCTGCAGTACCTTCAATATCATCTGAAAGTTTCTGTTTTTTTGCTACTCCATGATGTGACAGTTCTTGATGAAATCATTGGAGTAGTTGACGTATTTTGTCCAGAATGGTCTGAGATGCTCGAAACCAATCTCAAGCCATGGCTTTGACTGCCCATTGTAATGGATCACTGCAGCTTTCCTGACATTTTCTATGTTGGTGTTCTTCTGATAGCCTAACCCAAGCATATGCCATGACGGGTCTAATATGTGAACATGACCCTTAAACGCGATAAGAGCAGGAGGTAAGGTTCCCAGCTTCCACATTGTCAGATTTGACTTTAGATTCTGCACAAAAGAGTAGGAGAGTGAGATATAACTTGAGAGTCTGCTAAAGAATTAGATGAAGAGTGTAGGCTTACCTCTCTAAGCCAAGAGTGATACGTTTCTCTGATATCTGTCTTCCTCCAAGCTTGTAGATCAAAGACATTCATACCATATGCCCAAGCGCATTCTTCAGGATCTAAATGCTTAGCAATGAGAGGGTGAGAGAAGTTGAAGTAGTTCCTTAAACGCTTTGACATCACCCATTCATCATCACCCCTGCAAGTTTCCACTGCTCCATTGACCTTACCACCAAGGTCAATATCCCAAAGTGGAGCCAAGTCTCTCTGGACAACTATATCATCGTCTAAGAACACCACCTTGTCCAAGTTCGGAAAAAGCTAATATTCCAAAAAAATAAAAAGAGAGAGGAAATTAGCAAATGAATCATTAAAAGTTGAAATAAGGAGGTATAAGATTCACCTCAGGTATATATATTCTAAGATGGTTGAGCAGAGATATGTATTTGGGACTTCTAGACTGTAATTTTGAAGCAAATCTCCGAGGAGTTGTTTCAGTGAGGTTTGCACCAGCGACATGGTTCCCATGGTAATAGTCCCTGACACCATTATGGCTCTCCACAGCTTCCAAAACCGGAACATTCTCTCTCGTCAACCAGTCAAACTGATGAACACCTTTAACTTCCACAATAGCAGGTCCAACAGAGTTGAGAGCGAACCATGAATGCATACCCGCGTAGGTTTTCTTGTCTGTGATAATGTGGAAGACAATTTTCTCGGGTTTTGAAGATGATTGAACAGCGGATGAGACCACAACTGATGCAGCCAAAATATTGTCTGTGGCCAGGATGAAATGGTGGAAAGCGTTGTCTGAAAGAACAGGGAGACGCTCTGGTGAAGGAAGTTGTCTACGAGCGTGAGCATTGGAGGAGTATTCATCTGTCAGTCTTAGAGAGAGACAATGAATGCCTTTGGGAATGGAACTTGCTGCAAAGTGCTTGTTCATGAGTTCTGCAAATTTAGATTCTCTAATATCCCTTTCAAACTTCTCCATCTGTTTAAGAAAGACACAAACAAATCACATAAGACAATCTTCTAATTTACATAGCTCACCAAATGTAGGATCACAAACATATTCAGATTAGGACAAAGCGTACCATGGCTCGCAGGACAAGAGCAAATGTTTTTGCATCATAGTGGTTATTCTTCATATCTGAGACAAGGTGATTAAAAGAATCTGGAAGCTTCAAACCATCTGGAATTTCTTGAGTGCTTACTTCGTTTAGAATTGTATAAAAGTCTCTAGCTAGTCTCTGCAACAAAGAGAAACATGACGCAAGAAAAAAAAAACTTAATTTAGGAACATGAAAAAAGATACTGAAATAAATAAAAAACAAACTAAAGAAAGTAACCACTCACCTCTGAATCATCTACCCTACCAAGAAAACGTGGACCTAACCGCCTCCCTAAACAATCTGAAAATAAGAAAACTTTAATGAGATCATCACAAGGTACCTGGACAGACAACTGAAATAAACACCCAGCCAGCTTAATCAGCATATACATAAATATAAAGGGAAAATACAGAGTCATTCATTCTGGTTCAAAACTAGTAATGCAGAAGAAAGTCTGTAGCTTTTACTCTCACACAAACAAAAGAATGTCATGTAGCTTCTACAATCCAACAAAATGCATTGATGGGGAAATGTGAAACATAGATTATGAAAAAACCATAACAACCAAGTTCGTACAGCTCCTTAAGAACCAAGATCCTACAAAAAAATTTATTAGTGGGGACCTAAACAACAAAAATCCAAAAAAAAAAATCTCAAAACTTGGTTCTTAGTACGATCCAAGATCAAACAAACCTAACAAGATGCTTGTTGACACTACAAAGATACAAACTTGTATTCAGATCTCAATCATTACACTAACTTAATCCAGATCCAAACAACAAGCAGAACCAAATGTGCAGACAAAAAGAGAGGTTTTTTTCTTACCAATGGAGGAGCACTTGTTGACACCTTCAAGGGTAACAAGAGCGGTTAAGATAAAGACAAAAGGCAACAAGAAAGCGAGAATCAAAATGGTGTGGAAGAGAGTTCGGGAAGAGATGTGACGAGCTGCGAGTTTGATCTTCATCAAGTCAGTAAACTCATTACTGCTCGAAATCGTGATGCTTCTCATGCTAGGCGATATGTGAAGCTGCATCCTTTGTATCCAAAAACCCTAATTCCTAAACATCCCAATCCCAACATCAGATCCGTCGATCAGATTCCAACCTTCCTCTCCGATCCAATCTCCGAATCCGTCTCTGATTGGTTCCTTTTCGCTGTTCTTATTCTTCCTTGTGGTCTTCTCGTAGACCGCATTGGGGTGTTTCCGACCCACCAGTGGAAAGATCCGAATTCGAGATTCCCGCCTTGGTTTTAATCAAATTGAATGCGTGAATCGAAATGGGTTTGCCTCAAAATCACGTCTTGTGCAGACTTTCGCAGAGATCAAAGATTCAAAATCAAATAGCAGAGGAGGAAGATGAAGAAGAGAATAGAAACAAATGAGAGGAATATGGAGCTTTTGTTCCCTCAGTGATTTTGCCGGTGGATCTAAACATATTAAAACAAACAAAAAAAACCAAAAAAAAAAGAAAAATTAAAACAAAAAGAAAAAAAAATTGTAATTTATTTGAAGATCTAAAATTATAAATGAGTAGTATTTGTTTAATTGGTGCCTTGGCCTTGAGTTTAGGCCTTTGATTTATAGAGTGCTAAAATTATGCATTGTCTCTACCTATTTTCATGGCTAAGCCAAGAGTTTTGCTTTTTCATCTTTCTTCCTCCTCTTAAATGATTGATATAAAACTAAATGTAATTAAAGAGATTAATGAAAATTGACAAACATAAATAATATATTTCATTGAGGATGATTAGGCATTACTCCACATTCCTAAAGTCTTAATTTGTAACATTTTATCAAATGTTAGCCAAAAAAAGAAAGAAAATAAGCACAATAAGTCAATAACTTATACAAATGTTTTTTGTTTTAACCTGGTAGGTCCAATTTCACCATGTGGATTTTTGTTCAAATTAATTACAAGAATGACGTACAATTCTCTTTGTCGTTTTCGTTTAACATATTACAAAAAGTAGTTATTTAATTTCATTTATATGCTCAAAAGTTTTGTTGAATACCATAAACCCGACCGACACAATGCAAAATGACTTTTCAAATCCACAAAAATTGACTCGAACCGGAATCATCAAACACGAGTTATAAGAAACGAGTAATATAACAGTTTCCTCGAAAAAACAGGGAAAAAAACTCTGTAACAAAAACAGAGCAAAAAGTCTCTAACTTGACTATCACATTATGTACAACATCGATTCAGAATGTAAAAGATTCTAACTTTCACAGAAATTACTAAAACTCAACGTAAATGTTTTTTTTTCTCATCTTATAGAACAGAGCAAAAAAAAAGTTTTAAACTTGACTACCAAACACTCCACAACTTCAAAAACAAAATCTCACAACAACTTCATCATACTCTGTTTCAAAGTGTTGTATCTTGCCTTGACACTTACTGTGACAACTTAAAGCATGAACCGTCCTTGGCCAGTTTGCTACACTTGTGCTGCCTCTTCTTCTCTTTCTTCACAGACACGTCATCCTCAGACTCTACTAGTTCCTCTCTGCAGCTCTTCTTGCTCTTACTTTTGTTCATCCTATGAAACGTCTGGTGACCACCAAGAGCTTGGTAAGACGAGAAGATCTTGTTGCACAACCTGCATTGGTGCTCAACATCCCCCTTACTAGTTTCAGTAACAATATCATCATCCGCATCAGAACACTTCATAGCTCCTAATCCAAGCTTAGATTTTGCCAGTTTCCATTGATCCAACTCAACCTTGTCTCCCAAGAAACCCACTGTCTCTTTCCATGCTTCATAACTACTAAACCCAGAGACAAATTCACAAGCTCTTCTCTGTTTCTGATGATCAAATGTGTTACTATCTCCTCCTTCCAGAATCTTTTGCTCATTACGCAAAACCCCATATCCAAACTCATCAGTTTTCCTCAGTTTCTTGCCTCTCAAGAAACCATGAATCGTTTCATCATTATCATCCATTGCCTCACCAAGAAGTTTCACTCCGTCTACTACAATCTTAGGACTACTCTTAGACAACAGAATCAAACACTCTGCTACTTCTAACTCCTCATCATTCTCACCAAAAACAGAAGGAGATTCAAGAAACGTAGTAAACGAAGTCTTCTTGTACCTCAAAACTCTCATCGATCTCTTCTTCCTCCTCACAAGACTGAAGCTACTACAAAGACTCTTGATCGACTCTTCACAAACCCTCTGGATCGTCGATAGATGCATCCCCGCTTGATGATTCGAGAGACACTTCTCGTAGCGAAACCCTTTCCCACACTCTCCGCATCGGAACAAGATCTTCTTCCTCGGTTCTGAAGATTCCAACTCGAAAGATTTGTGGGTTGTCTTCTTAGGGTTTTGCCTTAGGCCGTAGGAGCAAGAAAGATCTCTCTTTTGGTGCGTTGTTTCATCTTCTTTACGTGAATGAGTGTTCGTGAGAGCTTCGCCGAAGATGGGTTTATGGAGATGTTGATGTTGTTGTTCCATTTAGGCGCGGAGAACATGGGGAAGTTGAGTGAAGTAGAAGAAGAAGGAGAAGATGAGGTAGATGATGTAGAGGAGTAGCAAGAAGCAACAAACGCAAGACCAAAACATTTCACGAAGAGAGTGGAAAGTAAAGAGTTTTCTTGGAGAGAAAGAAGAAAGAAGAAGGGAGAGGCTTGAGGAGGTTACCGAAGAGATATGATACGAAGAGGGATAAAGATCTTTTGAGTTTCGGTGACTTTACGGGAGAACAGAGTGTGAGCGAGAAGAATGAAAACAGAGAGAAACGGAGAAGATATAAGCACTGAACTGAAGCTAACGAACAAATATAAAGATGGCGCCAAGAACAGAGTGAGCGATACTTTGGTTTCTAGTAGAAGGGTCGACGTGGCAAGCAGCCAAGCAGCATATGAGCTGCTGCAACAATCACTAATATCTTTTTGATAACATTTTGTCAATTCATATGGAAAAATATAGAAAAATAATTTATAATATTACTAAATATAGTTTTTGTCCCCAAAATAATATATAAATAAGAAATTTAAAATTTTATTTATTTTTTTAAGAAAATTGTATTAAAATTATATTTATTTTTGTCCCCAAAGGTTGGTGTTTAGTTTCAATAATGTACATGTTAAAACAACATGTTTGTATACGTGTACCACCCGAAAAAAACCTGACTTTTGACTTGGGTGTCAAGAAACTGCGTATGATCAACACTGAAGCTTCAGCTCCAATCTATACACAAACCATCCTTTTCGTATTAAGCTTAATATTGGGGCCCATCACAGGCCCAATAGAAAGTGATAGGTCTCAGCGATTGGTTCAATCCAATAATTAACAGACACTACTTGAACCGCTAATTAATGAGCCTACTACATTTCCCCTTGTATATTGCTCCGAGTCTGAATCTTGCATACATTTATGTCCCAAAAGATTGGAAACCAAAGATTAGTTGAATATAATGCAAGATTAAAAAGTGTCTATACTTGCAATTGGTTCATGCCATTGATCAATTAACACATCAATGAGGGTTTAGTTGAATGTATAAGCAAACACACATTATACAAAAAAAAAAAAAAAACAGAGAGCGAGGCACAAAAAAGAAAAAACACTATGGAACTGAGAACAAGACAAAACAAGTTAACACTTGGACAGGTTTGGTGAAGTTATAGTTAGAAATTGGTTTTCTTAGTAACCATCGAACAGATTCTCTAAACCCAAAAAAAGAAATAACAAAAAAGAGAAGTCGACCGTGTGAAACATCTCTCTCTCTCTCTCTCTCTCTCTTTTTGCTGCTTCCTCGGTTTCATCGTCAGTTTCATTTCATCTAATCTCAACAATGGCGTCATTGTCCCTACCTTACGCCAAGATCTCTGCCTCAAACCGCCGGTTCGGATCTGTTCTTGGTATCCGACGACAGCCGCAACTCAATGGCGTCTCATTCCCTTCCGAGGTTTTCCTCTGCTTCTCTTCTCTATCCTGTAATATTAGTGGATGATTAGCCTTTTCCTAAGAGTTATCTTTTTACTTATTATGTAATCATGATCTGTTTAGTGTTAATATAAGATTTTTGGTTACTGCACTTGTGACACTCATAGTTTAACTATTAAGGAAGTTATCGATATTTGCAAAAGTAAAAATACACATCATCTCTTGTCATTAACTATTGGTGCTCACTTTTCATTTACAGTCTTCCATCTATATATATATTACAAATTTACAGTGATGATAAAGTTGTTTTTTTTTTTGTATCTTTGTCTATTTAAAAATGTTTCATTCTTCTTCTACAGAATCAATCTACAATCTGGAGGTTGTGTGCGACAACCAATGAGGTAAAGCTTTCTTGTTTTCACCAATAGTACCTTTGTGTAACCTTTCTTACTCATTTTGGTTTTTTTTTTTTGAAGGTTGTGTCTAACTCAACACCAATGAGTAACGGTAACGGGAAAGTGAAGAGCAATGTTCCTGAACCAGCCCAACTCTCTGACTTTATGGCTAAAGTCTCTGGTCTCCTTAAGTAAGTCAAAATCCACCCCAAGAGTCATTACCAATCTCTCAGACTAACTAATCAAAACACTGAAACATTTGTTTTGTTATTTTCTTATTTAAGGCTTGTGGATTCAAGAGACATAGTTGAACTTGAACTGAAGCAGCTAGACTGTGAGATTGTGATTCGTAAGAAGGAAGCTTTACAGCAACAACCTGCACCACCTTCTCCTGTTTATCACTCTATGCCTCCTCCTCCTCCAATGGCTCCATCTCAACAAGTTGCTCCTCCTGCTTCTCCTACTCCCTCCTCGGCCCCGGAAACTGCTAAACCAGCAACCCCACCTCCCTCTTCTCATCCTCCACTCAAGAGTCCTATGGCTGGTACTTTCTACAGGTCTCCTGGACCTGGTGAACCTCCTTTTGTCAAGGTACTAGAGGATTTTAGTAACAAAATCTTTTGCTTAAATGGAGAAACCATCGAGTGTGATTGAGTATTTTATGTTTTGCAACTTTGCAGGTTGGTGATAAGGTGCAGAAGGGTCAAGTTGTTTGCATTATTGAAGCTATGAAACTCATGAATGAGATTGAGGTCCCGATATTCTCTAACACAATTACTATATTTTATTTTATCAATGATTTGTGAACTTTGAGAGTCTTTAATTTGTGTGTTGAAAACAGGCTGAGAAATCAGGAACAATCACTGAACTACTGGCTGAAGATGGAAAACCGGTTAGCGTTGACACGGTACTGATCTATCTCTATCTCTATCCTCTCCGGTTTATCTCGGTTAACTTGTGATTAATATTATTACAACAAAATTTGCAGCCTCTGTTTACCATCGTACCCTGAAGCGTCGTTTTAAGCTTGGTTCAGAACATCTTCAGAGTCTTGGTTTAGTTAATACCAACGTGCTGGAAGTCCTTAACTAATTGTTTCAGTCAAGTTGGTTTCGTTTCGTTTTTTTTTTTTTGCCTAAACTGTCAGCTTTTGCGTGAATCACGTAACGTATTAATATTGCATGTTTTTAGAATAATTTCGATAAAATAATTCAGTTTCGAGTATGTTTTGATATGAAATGCGCTGTTCGGATGATATAACTTAAAAGAAAATTTTAGATTCAAAACGCAACATGAAGAGTAAACGAAACCTCCAATAAGCTTTCTTTAGCATAACTTACAACAATCTCATTCCAAATTCGTTGATCGATCAGGACTGGAACATGTTTCTCAGCTCCATAATTTCTAAGAATAACTGATCAAAAAACTTCAGATTTCAAATTTCAGTTCTTTAAGAAACTGTGTTTAGTTATGTTCCATATTTCATGCAAGAACAGAAATGGTCGAGAGATTTTAGACCGTTTTAAATTGAGATTCCGGTAGATACTCGAAGGTTAGAGTCTGCTCCTCCGCTGACTACGCTGTCTCCTTTCCACCAGTCAGCACATAAAACCTTCACAAAACAGATATGTTTGCACTCTTAGAGTAACCAAAAAGAACGAAAACGAAGAGTAAAAGATAGAAGATAACACTGTGTGCTGCTTTACCTTATCCTTGTGTGTATCGATAATCGACAAAGGCCACTGTAAATAGAGGAAAAGTATTAATTCCAAAGCAAGAAGGCCGTGGGCTATAAAGAAAAGGCGTGTGCGTGTGTGAGAGAGAGAAATATTACAGCGGTTCTGAGATCCCAGAGCATGATTTTGCCATCATACGAAGCCGAGAGCAAGTGAAACCATGAGCTTTTGTGCCATTTACACGCGGATATCCATGATGAGTGTGAAGCAAACTGAAACACGGGAGCCGATGTTCCTACACAATGCAGAGAGTTAATCAACCGTGTGATAAGCTCGGTGTATGGTTGGTTATATATTTTGACTCTACGTGTGTTCTTATAGATCACTCACCAGGCTTACGAGGATCCCATACTCTAAGGATTGGATCTGAACCACCCGCAGCTACAAGTGCAGAACCTTCACCACCAACATCTACTGTGTTCAGAGCTTTTCCAGAGAACTACAATTTGACAGAAACAAATTGGCTTTCAACTTCGATGGAAACAACTTAAAACACACAGACAGATTCATCATAATGTGTTCTGGTGTGTGTCTGAATTCATGAGAAAACAAAGTAGAGTAAGAAGGCATACCAAGTTCAAAGTATCTTTCCCTGTCTCAACATCCCATCTCCTTACGGAATGGTCCCATGAACAAGAATAAATAACATCAAGCTCTGGCCAAACAACTGATGAGACACACTGTGTGTGTCCAATAAGTGTAGTATCTGCCTCTCCCTGTGAAAAAGTCAATATCAAAATTGCAATTAGAAACCTAAACTGAGAACACACAACTGTTCGAGAGTACACATGTCTCTTCCTCTTGATCTGAAGAGCAGACAACGTGTTTCAAAAGAGTATGCATATCATCCAAAATTTAGTGAGGGTACCTCTAACTGAGATTCCTCGGCCTGATTATTCCCTTTTCTTTTCTTCCCTGGTACTGACAACTCTGAAGTAGACTCATTTGTGTCCCATAAATTGATCGTGCAATCCCATGAACCCGAGCAAACCTGGATTACATTTAAAGTAGGTGAGCACGATGAAATACAAAGTAGTTTCTCTAGTAATACACAGGTCAAGAGCAAAAAAAAAAAACAGCAAACCTTGCTTCCGTATTTCTGAGCTGCAACAGTTGTCACTGACGCCTTGTGCCCACGTAATATCTTGTAAGCCCCAACTCTTGCAGTAGAGTCACCAGATTCATCTGTACCAACCTTTATAGAGAAAGAGATGAGTCTAGTTAACCGGAACATTTACCTTTGATTATATATTATTATCAATGTTAACCTTAAACAATCTCAATGTCCGATCTTTAGAGGCAGTTGCTACAGTAACACCTTCTGCACCTGGATGGGAAACATCAACACGAAAAGATAAACAAGAAAATGTAGTAAGTGATATAGATGAGGGAAAAAAGGTGAAATCCTTCTTGATTAATATTATTTGCCAGTGAAGAACATGCATAGTGTTTCTTCCTCATGCAATGTTCATACCTTCGGAGTTAGCAAAAGCAATAGAGGAGATTGCCCCAGTGTGGCCTTCTAAAATGTGCGTACACGATCCAGGAGAGCTCCATATCCTTATCAGATAAAAAACCTTAAAAATCTAAGATTCTTGCAAATGTTGACAGCTATTAATGTGATATAATAAATTATTTCGATTGATTACCTTCCTAAACCATCATAGCAGCCAGTCAAAACGAACCTGCAAATGAAAACAACGAGATCAGGACAACCACTTACTCAACGTTTACAAACAACAAACAAAAGACGATCCTTTAAGATCATAGCAATCACTGGATGACATTACTTTGTTAAATTTTAAGAAAATCCACATAAAGAACAAATGAAGTATAATCACAACTAACAGCAACAATGATATGGCAGTCGTGTACATTAATTATTTACAGTGGTATGATATTCCCATATGGCATCAACTAGCCTGTGGTAACATAAAACTACAGACTAAGATTTTCTAAATAACATAACTGGTTGTCAAGGACAAAAATCATAGAACACGTAGGACCACTCTACATCATATAGTAACTGCAGTAGACATTAAAAAAATTACCTGGGGGAAGAACCATCAACAGCACTAACCCAGTCATCATGCAACGAGGGTTTCTCCTCCTTACGTGGTGCCACAGCCCTTATGTATTCAATTTCAAGAGTCCTTTCCTGCAAGAACCAATGGTTAAAAAGATTATGTGCCACAAGAAATGAACAGTAGCTGTGTTAGTGTGTGATAATGATTAAAAACATTACCGCAGAGATTCCCTTGGCGAGAAGAAACTGTTCAAGCGACATTCGAATAAGCTCTCCATCGATCAAGAAATCAAATGCCTCATGCTTTTCTGTTCATCCAAAGATCAAAGTTATCACTCATTAATTAGTTTTCATGTAGTCTAGTCTCTAATTCATAAGTATAAGCAAGCAAATCGAATCTGAAAACTCTAGAAATAAACAAGGTAAAGAGAGAGAGAGAGGTCTACCGAGAGTGAGAAGGGAGTTGACAATGGAAGAGAGACCGAGACGAGTGACATTAGAAGGGATAACGACGGAGGTGACCGGAGCTTTGAACGGAGAGTCAAGCTTCGTAACGAACTTCACGTGGATTACTTTAGATGCATCTTCTCCTTGTCCGTCCATCTTCCGTCTCTTAATTCTCCAATAGCAGATTACAGAGTTAGAAGGGGGAGACACGGAGGTAAAGTAGGGTTCTAACTCGAGAAGAAGGGTTTAACGAAGTAGCTAAAATTACGAAACTAACCTCCGAATCCGATGGATCTATCCGAGTAGATTCGTACCGGGGGAGGTTTAACGAGTGAGAATCGGCCCAGAGTATTTGGACCTTCAGTGTGGCCCTGCTCAGGCCTCTACTTTTTCGGTTTTTCCACACTTAACCAAAGGAAACCAAACCTGGTTAACAAAACCGGGTAAGCTATTCCATCCTTGAGCAAAACAATAAGGACATTTACTCGATCTATAACATTATTTAAGAAGTAATTTTGCTTAGTTGTCAACTTCTCATTAATTTTAGGTAATCTATAACATTATTTAAGAAGTAATTTTGCTTAGTTGTCAACTTCTCATTAATTTTAGGTAAATTTGATTATTTACCTTATTTAAATAATTTCATATATAATTTATTATTTAATAAAAACGAATTTATATGAATATAACATATTTTTAGAAAAGAAGATAATTCTTGTGAATTATGATGTTATCTTGAACTATATTTTTATATATAAAACTTAAAATTTAAATTAAGATATAAAAGTTATTATATTTATTATATAACTAAAACAAATTATAATTTTATATTTTCTAAAATAAGATACTTCTTATGTAATATGTTGTTATCTTGAAAATATATTTTTCTACTAGAAATTTAAAATTAAGATATGAAAATTTGTAATTGTTCTATTGTTAAAATAAATTTACACTAATAATATTATACTTTTAGAAAATAAGGTAATTCTTATGTATTATGTTGTCATCTTGAAAATATATTTTTATATTATATAATTTAAAATTAAAATAGAAATTATCTATTATAATTTAAATATAAATCATCACTCAAACAAAATTATTTAATAAGTGAATATGCTGATTTATTAAGTTCTCCATGATTTTAAATAATTTTAATTATTTGTCATCATTTCTATAATCTTATATAATTAAAACGAATTTATCATATTATATTTTTTAGAAAATAAATAGCTTATGCATTATATTGCTATTTTTAATTTTTTTTTCTTTTATAAAATTTAAAATTAAGATAGAAAAATTATATTTAAATATGAATTAAGTAAAAAAAATTGTATAAATATTATAATTAAATATAAATCAAGCAAAATAATTATAGAAATATATTCTTTTAAATATTTCTGATGTTTGAGTTTTGTCATTTATAATTATTTGATGTTTGATTAGTAATTTTTGAAAACATAAGTAATAAATTAATGAAACATCAACTAATAAATATTCGTAAAAGAGTTATGCCCGCAAGTGCGGGCAAAACACCTAGTACATTTTTATTAATAAAGTTAGATAAATTATGGTAGAAATAATTACAAATTTTTTTTTTCTTTCTGAAAGCAACTATTACAAATGTTACTATCCTAAAAAATTATAAATTATTTTTACACATACTCTAACTACTAACAAAAATTAATATAAAATTAAATTTAATATGTTAGCTTATACTATATCTATATGTCCTATTCGATCGTTGGAGTTATTTGTCAATTCTTGTGGAGTGGACTTTAAAGGTTGAGCTACTTTCTAAATTTGCTCTCCCTTCTCTTTTCTTCACCAAATTAAGCCAATGGCTAGGATATTATCATTGCTTTTTCTCGTTGCTTCCCATTTGTTAGTTTCCGGTAAGATTTTCCGCTACAAGTTTTCTCCGGTTTTGTCTTTCTTCTACTTTAAACTAAGTTGTGTTTCCTCTTTTTTTTTTTTTTTTTTTTTCTATTATTCGGTAGGAGTGACATCCAAGAACTTAACCATTGAGAACAAATGCGATTACACCGTGTGGCCTGGGATCTTCACCTCTAAGGGTTCACTATCCACAACTGGATTCGCGCTCAAGAAAGGAGCATCGCGTGCCATAGACGCGCCGTCGTTATGGTCAGGTAAAATATGGGGAAGGACGCTCTGCTCCAGAAACTCAACTGGTAAATTCTCATGCCGTACCGGAGACTGCGGCTCCGGCGAAATGGTGTGCTCAGGCAAAGACACTAACTCTCCGACGACTGTAGCCGAATTAAGCATCAACAGTGTCGAAGCCAGTATCGACTCGTACCGCGTCAGTGTCGCCTACGGTTACAACCTTCCGTTGCTGGTCCTCCCTCAGGGAAGATTCATGACCAATAGCTGCAAAGTCGTTGGCTGCCATGGCGGTATTGACTTAAACCAGGCTTGTCCGTATGAGCTTAGGGTCGTCGACGCCGAGGAACGGCCAATCGCGTGCACTAATCCGTGTCTGACGACACCCACCACTTGCAAAAAGTCTCCTTACTCGGTAATATTCAAGAGCGAGTGCCCAACAATTGTTACTTCCGGCGATAACGACAACAACAACTTCACGTGCCTTGGCTATTACACCGACTACGTCATCACGTTTTGCCCTTTCTTCACTCCTGCCCCCACCAGGTGAATTCCACTCTCCCTTCCTTTTATTTTTTCTTTCGATCTCGTTAGTGGATGTTTTGTGGGGTTGCTTTCGTTTAACATCACCAATGCGGCGTCAAAGTCTCTTAAACCAAAATAAAAAGAAGAAAAGTCTTCTTAACCAAGTCAGTGACGTTGGCGCAGGTTTACGTACTTTTTAAAATGTAACAGCACATGCAAGTTTTTTTTCTACCATTTCACATTATTTTATTTTAAAACTGAATTATATAGTAGAATCAACCATTTCACATTATTTTTATTTTAAATTGTAATCCAGCTGTAACCTAAACAAAGATTTGTTTTATTCATGTCAGAATGTAGATACAATAAGTCAATATAATATGTACAATCACGATTAGCATAATCAATAGATTTGATAATTCAGTAAATCTCTTCGCGTAGTCTTGCTGTAGGACGGTCTGGTTCCTGGATATCATTCTAGGTGATTTGATGTCCTTGAGCAATGTCAGATATATATCTATATTCGTTCTTTGAATTATACAGTTGACAAACAAACAAAAATTATACAGTTGATTTAGTGTATATATGCATCTGATCGATAATGCATTTTCACACACAAAAGCAATTGATATCTTTTTCTAGTAAACTGATATATGAGCGTAATTTTGTTACTCGTTTGGAGACGCAAGAACACGAGCCCAGTGACTGAATCTTCTTTGACAAGAAAAAAGAAAAATGAAACTCTTGAATCCCCCAAGGAAGCTACGACAGGATCAAAACGTAAGTATATTATTTGTTTCTGTCTTCCTACAAAATCCTTCTTTTTTTTCAAGTTAACCTTTATTTTTGTTTTTGATGCATTTGAAGGTAATTCTCCATTGAAGTTAAAAGTCATACTCGGTAAACTCTTTGCTCTTATCAGTTATCACCACCATTTGAAAATTAATACTCAGCTATATCTTTCTGTTGTACATAAACACGGAAGCTTCTCTTGCAGGGAGCTTAGCAGCTTTAGTTGTAATGATCATTATTGTTGTGACTGCGATAGTGGTGAGAGCGAAGAGTGCGAGAAGAAAGAATGATTTGAACCGCGAAAACATTGAAGCAATTGTGATGTTGAAACGATATAGTTATGGTAAAGTCAAGAAGATGACAAAATCATTTGCGCATGTTCTCGGCAAAGGAGGATTTGGAACTGTCTACAAAGGAAAGTTACCCGATGGAAGTGGTAGAGATGTTGCAGTGAAGATCTTGAAGGATTTAAAGGGCAATGGAGAAGAGTTCATCAATGAAGTAGCTAGCATGAGTAGAACATCTCATGTCAATATTGTTTCCCTGCTTGGATTTTGCTATGAAGGAAGCAAAAGAGCTATAATTTATGAGTATATGCCGAATGGTTCACTCGACAAATTTATTTCCGAGAGTATGTCAACGAAGATAGAATGGAAAGCTTTATATCGCATTGCGGAAGGTGTTGCTCGTGGGCTAGAGTACTTACACAACCGTTGTGTGTCAAGGATTGTGCATTTTGATATAAAGCCACAAAACATACTTATGGATGAAGATTTTTGTCCGAAGATTTCAGATTTTGGTCTTGCTAAGCTTTGCAAAAAGAAAGACAGTATTATCTCGATGCTAGACGCAAGAGGGACCATAGGTTACATTGCTCCTGAAGTGTTTTCCAAAAGCTTGGGTGGAGTTTCCCATAAGTCTGATGTGTACAGTTATGGAATGGTGGTTCTTGAGATTGCCGGAGCAAAGAATAGAGAAATACCTGAAAACTCTAGATCCAACAGTAGCAGCAGTTCAATCTATTTTCCAGACTGGATTTATAAAGATCTTGAGAGGGAAGATTCCATGACACTTTTTGGAGATAAAGTGACCGAGGAAGAAGATAAGATAGTGAAGAAAATGGTGTTGGTGGGTTTATGGTGTATTCAAACAAACCCATCTGACCGTCCATCAATGAGCAAGGTCGTTGAAATGTTAGAGGGAAGTCTAGAGGCTTTGCACATTCCACCTAAGCCTCTTTTGGGTTTACCAGCAGTAATGGTGTCAGAATCTGAGAGTCAAGAGACTTCAAACTTATGGAAAGCAAGCCAGTCAGAGAGAGGACCTCTTTCACCTTGACAAGATATTTGAGATGATAGTCAATTTTCTTAAACCCATGTTTAATTTTGTTGGTCTATACCATTTTTGCGTATATAAGATCCCAAAAATAAACAAATACCTTCATTTTCCAATGAATGAATAATGTCTTCTGCAATCTTGCATATCATCTTCTGTTTTGTACTATTCTATTAGGACATGCATGCATATCATGTGATGGAACACAAATGTTAGGGATAGCCTAGTATAAGAAAACATACATCTTTGGAAACAAACCCACTATCACTACAGAAACAAACCCACTATCACTACAGAAACAGAAGATGAAAAACAAGACGGGAGGAGGAGAAGAAGCAGATCCCGGCCGGTATAAGAGGAAGCCTTGACTACTTTAGAACAGAGGGTCAAAACTGTGCCAACTTCCTCATGGTAACAATATAAGGTTACCAGGCAGTGGTAAAAATAAAAATTAACTATATGTTCTTGTTGAGGAAGACTGTGTAGCGCAGATGAGAATGTTGTCACTAGTGGACTTGGTATCAGCTGAATCTGGCAAAAAATACCATATGCCTCAATCAAGAACATTATACAAGTAAAGTCGTTTGCTTAAACAAGACATAAAACTTTGATAAACCTTATTCGTTGTTTCCCAGACTCATAAAAAATCTATTTTGGGTACAGGTAAATGCCGAGGAGGTTGAATTGTGGGTGGTCAAGGCAAAATATCTGCGAAACTAGTTGATTGTCAGATGGATCAGACGAACCAATTTATAATCATCAGACAAGTTTTATACGCTTTATCTTTCGGGTTATATAAAAGTCGCAGACATTCTAATAGTGCTTTCAGATTTTCAGTCGCTGTGTGGAGTGAGTTGGGATAAAAGCAATGGCAATCTCTTAAAACAAAGCTTGGAGCTTGGCGGGTAATTACAAGACTTAGCAATTTTAGAACAGAGCTACATTGAGCATGCTTTTGTGATAATAGCATATATATATATTGTTGCATGTTCTTTGTGTGTGTGTTGTGCAGGACAATGTTGCGAATGTTATCAGCATAATACAATCTAACAAGGCAACAGAGGAAGTGAGTCAGCCATCAAAACGATGTTCGTTGAAGCATAGGGGGCTCTCAATTTAATTGACTGATTTTGTTCCACCGTTGGATCAGCTTTCTTCTTTGGGTTAACATCTTTTTGGTTTCTTGGGCCGAGCCTACGAGCCTACATTTACACAAATGCCCTTTTTCAAAACAGATATCTGAATCCCCCACACTGTCGTCGTCAACCGAGTCATCACCTCAAACGCCCTTATTCAAAAATTTTAAATCACTTATACCCATTAATTTTTATATCCTTCATCATTTAATGAAAATCTCAAATAAATCATTTCCAAACGATCAAAACTAAACAAAAACCCCCCTATAGATCAGTGAACCCATGGATAAAATATTTCATTCGTCAAATTCTATAAATGAAATAAAAAATATTAACGTTTTCAATTTAATTTTATAATTTTTCATTTGACATATAAAATTAAAAGAAAAAGGTGAAGATATTTGAGCTTTAAATATTTCAAATAAGGGCACCAGAGGCAATTACTCTCGTCAACCCTAGATGAAACGCTCACTCAACAAATGGAGAGTGTTCCTATTGATTAGGGTTTTCGTTTATGCCTTTGTCACACTTGATGTCTTGCATTATTGCATTGTTTTATCTACTCTTTTGCATTCCTTTTCATCATGTAGAATAGGTTTTAGCTATGTTTAGGTTGCATTTTGCATACATGAGTCCCTTTTAGGTATTGGAGCATCACATGGAGCTTTTGGAAGCATTTGGGATTCATCAGGGGCTCAAGGGAGGCAAAAGGAGTGACCTAAGTCAGG
>CAKOAT010298489.1:0-20894 GCA_932364175.1 Eruca vesicaria subsp. sativa
TCCGCATAATCGTGAATACGAAGATGTCCCTGATCACTCAACGGACGACGGTGTTGAGGACGAGTTTGCCGAAAATGATGATGTTTCTACGGATTATGAGAATGTATCCGAATGAATTATGTATGTTTTATAAGTTTGTTTAATCACAAAAACCAATTTCAATTAAGTATGTTTTATAAGTTTGCTTAATAACAAAAAAAGAGTTGAATTACGTATGTTTTTAAGCTTGTTTAATAAAAAAAAATGAATTTGGGATTTAGGTGTAGAAGAGGTTAGGAGTTTAGTTGTAGAAGAGGTTATAAGTTAAGGAAGTTGTGGTTTGGGTTTGGGGTTTCGAGTTTAGGGAATTACAAACCCTTTCCTCGTAAAGCCCTAGTAATAGAAAACACGGGCATAGCTATTTCCTCGTAAGCATTACTAGGACTTTACGAGGAAAAAAACGCGGGCATAGCTATTTCCTCGTAAAGATTTTCCTCGTAAAGTCCTAGTGTTATTATTTCTAGGAGCTTACTAGGACCTTACGAGGAAATGAAAACACGGGCATAGCTGTTTCCTCGTAAAGCCCTAGTAATATTACTAGAACTTTACGAGGAAACAAAATTCCTTATATATACACGAGCAATCCGACTTCTCAGTCATAGTAAGTTCCTCTCCATATTCTCTTAAGGTACTCTCTAGTTCCTAGTTAGGTGATTAGATTAGGTGGTTAGTTTAGGGAATTTAGATTAGGTGGTTAGTTTAGGGAATTTAGATTACGTTGTTCGATTAGGAAATTTAAATTACGTTTGTTTAACTGTTTTTAAAAATTATACAAATTTATACGAGAATTAATGTTTTCTGTTTTTTTTTTTAAATTTAGATTGTTAGACAGAGCAAAGTTGCTGTTGCGAAGTCCAGGAGGCCTGTAGATCAGGGGATTCATTATGCGGATCTATTCGGGCCCGGTTCGTCTTCGTCAGCTCCTGGTGGTTCACCTTCGGGAGTTCCCGAGATCCAGGGAGGTTTTACGGCATCCCGGTCTCAGCAGCCACCTCCTCAGCCTCCTCCTCCTCCTCCTCCTCCTCCTCCTCCTCCACCGGTCGGGATTCATCCTGACTTGCAGGTGCCGCCGAACGCACCATTTGCGGTGTACACAGTGGAGGATATCTTGGCCCTTCCAGGCAGAGAAGGGCTGCCAGAGTTAGATCCTCTCCGACGGGACGGCCAAAACGTATTATGGTATGTTTTAATTTTTAAAAAATTTTATTAATTAATTTTTAAAAAGTATTATGGTATATATATGTTCTAATTACTGATTTATTTTTTGTCTTTCCAGGTTTGGTCTTGACAATGCTGTCGGATCTAGCGTCACGGACTGTATCAAGGGATACTTTCCCGATGCAGCTCCAAACTGGAGGCTGACGGCGAGCCATACCAAAAAGACGTGGTTCAAATCGTTCGCTGTAAGTTTAGTAAATCAATTTAATTTATTTTTAATCATTTAAAATTATGAATATTATTGAACTAATCCGTCTTTTATTTTTTCTGGTTGCAGCAAAAATACCGTTGGTCTATTGGGATTCACCAGCGGGTGAAGTCAGAGTTCGAGACCAAGGCAAAAGCACGATTGTGNGTTCAAATCGTTCGCTGTAAGTTTAGTAAATCAATTTAATTTATTTTTAATCATTTAAAATTATGAATATTATTGAACTAATCCGTCTTTTATTTTTTCTGGTTGCAGCAAAAATACCGTTGGTCTATTGGGATTCACCAGCGGGTGAAGTCAGAGTTCGAGACCAAGGCAAAAGCACGATTGTGCGACATGGTCTACAGCTGGAAGGACGACTTTCAGGTATAAATTTAGAAATTATAATATATATTAATTATAGTTTTAAAAATATATATTATTGACTTTAATTCTAATTCTTTTAAATCAGGTGAACGGTTACGAGCGCGGGAAACCCGATTGCCTCACAACCACGGTGTGGGATGGCCTCATCAGCTATTGGACGTTGCGGGAAGATACTTCACACCACGGGCCGAAAACCTCACGGGGGAGTCGTCTAGACATGGTATTTTTTTATAACTATTTAATTTTACTTTATTTGAATATTCTAATATTCTAAATTAATATTTAATTTAAAAAAAAAATAAAGGCTAAAGAGACAGGAGTTCTTCCATCTCTGAAAAACCTTTACGAGCGGACCCACCAGAGGAAGAGTGGGCAGTTTTTAGATCCTGCTTCCGAGCGGATCTACAACGAGGTTGCTACCCGAGTTGACGAGCACCATACCCAGTTGACTCAGCAGACTGGGGCTCTGGTCGTATTATCCACTCTTGAAGTGGATAAGATTTACGAGGAGGTAAATAATTTGTTTTAATATATTAATTTTTATTATTTCTTTAAATTTTTTCTTAGGTTATTAATATTTTAATTTACAGGTCGTTCCGAGGAAAAAGAGCCGTGTTATCGGGATTGGCTCGGTTAACGATGTCCCCGCAGTGACATCGGCTTATGTTCACCAACAAGCCGATGACAATGCTCAGCTGCGGACGGAGTTGCAGGCGACGCAGTCTCATGTGCGTACGCTCACGGATATCCTCGACATTGTGGCGGTTGGAAATCCGCAAGTGGCGGAAGTGTTGCGTCAGAGACGGGAAAGCGGAGCCCTTCCATCCCAACAGCCTCCACCATCTCAGTCACAGCCGGCATCCAACATTGGAGACGACGACTTCGTGAACCAATTTCAAGACCATCATCCCTTTTAGTTTTTTTTTTAGTCTTTAATTGTATATTATGAATTTTAAAACTTATTAATTGTATATAATTTAGTTATTTATAAATATTTTGTTATTTATTTTTTTTAATTTTTTTAATATATAGAATTTTAATTTATAAATATTATTTTTTAAATAGGAAAAAATTGTTTCGAAGCAAAATCCTCGTAAACGTTTCGAAGTAAACTCCTCGTAAACTTTCCTAGCAAGTTCCTCGTAAAGAACCTACTACGAGGTTACAAGGAAATAGTTTACTATGCCCTTACGAGGAAAGTCTACGTGGAGTTTACGAGGAAACCTTTTCCACGTCTTTACGAGGAAACTTTTCCTCGTAAATTAGCTAGGCAATTACGAGGAAAATAGGCTTTACAATGAACGTCTTTCGACGAAACACGTTTCCTCGTTATTTCCTAGTAAAGGGCCATTTACTAGGAAATAACGAGGAAAACCCGTCCTAGTAAAGGACGTGTTTTCTTGTAGTGAATAAGATTTTACTTAATTTTTTATTTAAGTTTACTTTCTTAAAACACATAAATAAAAAGAAAATATATATGAAATATATCCTTATATATAAACGAAACTTATATTTTTTGAAAATTTCCTAAAATAGCATATTTAGCGTTTATTTAAGAGATATGAAAAAGGAAATTAAAAGTATTTTTTAGAGAAACAAATATTTTGATCAAATAATTTTAAAATCCTTTTAACTAAGGTAACACTATACACTATTAATGAAATGAAAATATTATATTTTATCATTATTAAAAATTCTTTTTAATATTTAGTTTGCTTTTTAATTATATGTTTTTTTATGTTTGTGGAACTTAATATATAAATAATCAAAATAATTTAACTCTCACAATGGTTGATTACATAGATACACTTAATGAAGTAAAAATATTAAATATGACTGATATTAATAATGTATTACCTTTTTCATAATAAGATTTTACTTAATTTTTTAATTTAAGTTTACTTTTTTAAAACACATAAATAAAAAGGAAATATTTATGAAATATAAATCCTTATATATAAACGAAATTTAAAATAACATATTTAGTGTTTATTTAAGAGAAATTAAAAAAGGAAACTGGAAATATATTTTTACGAAAATAAATATTTTGATCTAATAATTTCAAAATCCTTTTAAATAGCGTAACACTATACACTTTTAATGAAATGTAAATATTATATTTTATAATTCTTAAGAAAATCTTTTTAATATTTTGTTTGCTTTTTAATTTTATGTTTTTTATATTTTTCGAACTTAATATTTAAATAATCAAAATACTCAACTAAATCTATGTTCTCATTTTTAAGATTGTTTAAAATGCGTTTCAGTTTACGTTTTAATAAATCTAAGACATAAAATAATTTAGAATTTATAAATATTTAATTATTGTAAATATTAATATGTATCCTCATGAAATTTAAAAAGTTTATCTTTATACTCATATTTATGTATGTAAATTCATATTGATCGTCATTTTATTTTTTAATATTTCTTAAAAATTAACATATATCCAATTATTAAAAATATGATAAAAATACTTGCGTTAAGCGATAAATATAACTAATTTTATTTGATTTAATTAGAATAAAACATAATTATATTTTCATTTGAATGAGAAAAATATATATAACTCAATATACTCACAAAACGAGTAACAAAACGAATCTATCTTATATCCTAAATAAAAGATCTACCTACAACAAGAACAAATAATTTTAGAATAATTATTTATTGATTAAAAAAATAATTATTATTTATTTATTTTTATAAATATAGATTACAGGATGACTTAAAACTATCAATATAATTATTAACCAACTGTTATAATTCTTTTTTTTTTTTGTAAAATTTATATATATGAATAAGACTTCAGAATATTATCGTTATATTCATTTATGTAATTTTGAGTCGAAATTTCAGTTTATTTTTAAGTTCATTATAAGCATAATATATATTAAGTTATACATAATCTTTATAAAATGTATTTACATATATAAGATAATAACCAATCTAAATGCAATAATAATCAAAGTTTTAGTATATTTAGAAGAAAAATATTATGGTTGAATTCATAAAAATAGATGCAATCTAAAATACCCAAGTGTAACCAAATTAACTATTGACAAAAAACAATAACCAAACCGATTAAATGTAACATCTCCCAAGTCGTATATCTAATTAAAATAATATAATATTATTAATATACATATAAATTATAAATTAATTTAGAATTTAAAGTAAATATCTATCTTAATTAGAATATATTATAATATATTTACTTGATAAATATTCATACATGTGCATGAGCACGGGAAAAATCACCTAGTTTTAATAATATGATCCAAGTTTGTGATATGAAAGACTTGCAATGTAAATTCAATCCATTTAGTTGGGTAGGGAGAAGAAGATCTGAAGTCACTGAATGCTTCTTAGATCGGGTCTTTGTAAACTCAGATTTCTTAAATAAGTTTCCTATGTCTGAAACTGAATATTTAGAAATTGCTGAGTCTGACCATCGTCCTATGATTATTTCTATAGAATATCAACATAGAATAAGAAAGATATGGTTCTGTTATGATAAAAGACTTGCTGAACATGAAGGTTTTGTTGAGGATGTTACGGATTCTTGGAGGGAAACGAGTCATCTAGAGGGATGGATGCCCAAGTCGGATCACTGTCATGGTATTATGATCAGTTGGAAGAGAAATAATGTCATTAATGCTGCTGTGAGAATTAAGGAGATTAGAGGTTTACTTGATCAAGATATTTGTGATAGCTCCATGAAAACATAGTACATTCATCAACTTCGATGTGATTTGAATAAAGCCTATGCAGATGAAGAGGAATATTGGAGGTTAAAAAATAGGAACCGTTGGTTAATTTTGGGAGAACGTAACACTAGGTTTTATCATGGAGCTACAAAGATGAGGAAAAGACAGAATAAGATAAACAACATGATGGATAAACATGGTACCTTGCATTCCAAGGATGAGAGTATAGGAAAAATTGCAGAGGAATATTTTCTTGAGATGTTTTCATCTTCATCAACACTTCCTCTTTCAGATATTCTTCCTAATATTTAACCCAAAGTCACAGAGGAGATGAATAACCTACTAATTAGGCATGTATCTGATTCTGAAGTATAAGAAGCTCTTTGTCTTATTGGCTCGGATCATGCTCCGGGATCAGATGGTTTTACTGCTGCTTTCTATCAAAAATTTTGGTCAGTGATTGGTACTGATGTTTGTGTTATGGTCCATAAGTTCTTTGATACTGTTGTAATGGAAGAAAAGGTTCATCATACTAACATTTGTTTGCTGGCAAAGACTTCTGAAGCAAGATGTATGAGTGATTATCGGCCAATAAGCCTTTGTACTGTGGCATATAAAATAATATCGAAGATTTTGTGCTTAAGGCTACAACGATGTTTAGAAGGTATCATTTTAGAATCTCAAGCAGTTTTTGTTGCTGATCGCCAAATTTCAGACAATTTACTTGTTGCTCATCAATTGATACATGCCTTAACAGCCAAAAAATGATTGTACGGAGAAGTATATGGCCATTAAAACCGATATCAATAAGGCTTATGATACGGTAGAGTGGAGTTTTTGAGATCTATAATGGAGAAGCTGGGTTTTGATCAGAGATGGATTCAGTTAATTATGGCTTGTGTAACTTCGGTGTCTTCGGTCCTTATAAATGGTATTCCATTTGGTAATTTCAAGCCACTAAGAGGAATCAGGCAAGGGGATTCTCTTTCTCCTTCTTTATTTCTCTTATGTGCAGTCCCAGATGATTGATAGAGCACAAGTGTTGAAGCAGTTTCAAGACATGAATTTAACACGACATTGCCCTACTCCAGATAAAACACTTTCTATGGAGATTGTTATCTGGGGCTTTTTCTACATTTGCTCAACTGTGCTCACGAGGTATTCATCTTGATCCTATTTTTCAATGCTGTTGTTTGGATGATGAAACAATCAATCATGTTCTTTTTGGTTGTCCTTATGCTATTGCTACATGGCGGTGTTCGAATCTACCTATTCATAATCGGTTTACTCAAACATTGGAGGAGAATATATCATTATTATTCCAATTCTTGGATGATAATGGGGAGGATAGAGAAGTTGGTCTTCTGCCCTTTTGGATATTGTGGTATATTTGGAAATTTAGGTGTGATTTATCATTCAGTAAAACGAATGTTCAACCGATTCAAGACGTGAATAAGGCAATTCAAGCTAATGCTGAATGGATCGTGTCAGTCAGAGTAAATCGTAGGATTCTTTTAAGAAAATTTCAGAGATCTTCTCAATGGGAACCTCCGCCTCATCAATGGCTAAAATGCAACTTCGATTGTAGCTACTCCAAGAAGAATGAGTATACGTGTATATGATGGATTGTGAGAGACGAACATGGAAATTTTCTGAGTGCTTCTTCCTATAAGCTTAACTAGATCATAACCCGCCCGACTGGGCGGGTCTTTGTTTTTATGGTATATATAACATTTGAAAATTACAATTTAATGATTCCAATTTTACTAAGTAATAGTCTACTGTTTAAACATTGTATTTTATCACTGTCTTGTGTAACATGGGCGTCGTAAAATGTTGTGACCTGTAAACATTTTAGTAATCGTTTATAAAGTTTTTTTTGGCTAAATTTGGTGCAAAGTTATATACACTAAATAATTTAGTCAAATTTTTAAGTTATTTTTTTAATGAAGAATTGGAAGGCTAGTATATCACTGTTAAAAACTTATAACAATATTCAATATAAATTATATAAATAAAATATATATTATTCTTGATTTGTTCTAAATACATTTAAAACATAAATACATATATGTATAAATAATTTTTAAAAGTAAAGTATTATCAATGATAGAAAATTCAAAAACAATAATAATAGTACATTGGGCCACAATAATCTTTAGTTTAATAAATAAGCCCATTAGATCTGTAGGCTATCCTTGTTTCCAATCATCATAATTTTAAATATTTCCTATTCATGTTTCCAAACACTTAAATTTTTGTACTTCAGCTTTAATAGTATAGATACTTCTTAAGTTCATGGATCATTAATGGGGGAAGTTTACGCTTTTCTGATTGCCCTACAGAGTGTTTCTGATTGCCCTGCAGAGTGTATGGATTAAATGATGGAGAAATGTTTGGTTTGAAACTGATAACTTGGAACTCACTAAGATTATCAATTCTAAGAGTTGGCATCTTGATTTGGGTAATATGCTATTTGATATTAGATTTTGGATGCAAAAGCTCCCGGAGTGTTCGATTGGTCACACTAATAGAGAAATGAATCAAGCTGCATATATAATAGTATCAAAGAAGATGTTGCAGAATGAAGACTTGTTTTGTTGTTTTAATATTCCTCTTGTTTGGCTTATTGATTTCTTGTACTTCCGATATACAGTTTAATTAATAAAAGTATTATTGTTGTTAAAAAAAAATGTAGGCTTTTCTATTTTTATTAACGGTTCAAAACCCCATGTTTAACATGTGCAAAAGATAAAAACTTACCACCCTTAAGTAAGCAGTCATGGCGGCTAGGGTTTCAGGAGGAGATTTTCGAGATGAGGGTGACGAAGGAAAAGATGCAACTATGGAGGATATTGGAGAGAAGGGAAGGCCACCGGGAGACCCACCAGATGCCCCTGGGCTCTGGGTGAGGAAAGTAATTGGGTGCAACGCTGGGGGTACGCCTGTTCCCGAGGAAGTAGTGGATGAGGAGTTTGTGGAGTCGAGGTTGAGGTTGGAGTTTCCGAATGGCGAGGATGGAGAACCGGTGATAACAATAGATGAAGAGGTACTGACGGCTATGAATAACATGTGGAAGAGATGCATGATTGTTAGGGTTTTGGGAAGGAACGTACCAATTTCGAGTTTGAGTCGAAAACTGAGGGAGTTATGGAAACCTAAGGGATCGATGTTCGTTATGGATCTTCCTAGAGACTTCTTCATGGTGCGTTTTGAGTTGGAAGAGGAGTATATGACTGCACTGTCAGGTGGCCCATGGAGGGCGTTTGGGAGCTACCTTATGGTACAAGCATGGACTCCGGAGTTTGACCCGTTAAAGGATGAGATTATCACGACGCTAGTTTGGGTTCGCTTGTCTAACATCCCAATCAATTTCTACCATAAGACAATATTGATGGGAATAGCGAAGGGGTTAGGGCCGCCTATCAAAGTGGATTTGACAACTCTGAATTTTGAGAGAGCTCGATTTGCGCGAATATGTGTGGAGGTGAACTTGAATAAGCCTTTAAAGGGATCAGTGCTGATAAATGGTGAGAGATACTTTGTCCCATATGAAGGAATCTCAGCGATTTGCTCGACATGTGGTATGTATGGACATTTTGTTCACACATGTCCTCGGAATGCGACTGAACGAGCTGTTGTTCCAGCGCAGCAAGTAACTAGAACACATGAGAGTAATGAACTTATGGAAGATGGATTTACTCAAGTAAGACAGGCGAGGAGAAAGACTGAGCAACAGAAACAAACAGATTCTGGCTCGCGAAGTAATGATGGGAGAATTATGGTGGGAAATAAGAAACGGGAAGAAAATAAAGGTGGTGCGGTGGGGGAAGTTAGGGTGTCGAATAGATTTGGAAGCTTGAATGAAGAGGGGGAGAAGGCAGAACAAGCAGAAGATGCTGGGGGAGAAGATGGAAATAAGGAGAATGAGAATACTCTGAACCTAAACCTGGGAGATTCGAGTAAACTACACGGGAGAGCCATGACTTTCACTGTGACTGGGAATAAAGGGAATCACGTCCCAGTTCGTGGGGGTCCAAAAGAAAGGAAGGTTCTTACTTCGAGGAACTTGAGCGCTCAAAAGAACAAGTCGAAGTTTGTTGGGCCTACACGTGGGCTTGTTTATGGCCCAGTTAGAGGAGAGCCCGAGTTATCGATGAATGGGAAGAGATTGCGAGTCGAGAAAGAAGGTGTTGGTCGACCTGGTGGTGCGTTCGCCGGAGCTGAAAAAGTAAACGGAGACGGGATAGAGTCCGACCAGGTTTCTGATCAGAATGTGCAGTTAGCTTTGATGGAGAATCTGTCTTCTGATGGATCAGAAACTCTGGATGGCCAAGTGGGAGGAGAGACGAAGAGTATGGAGGCATAACATGTTGCCCCGGTGATTCTAGTTGTTGTTTATATAGTTTTGATGAAGTGCATTCTTTGGAATTGCCGGGGGGCAAATAAACCTCAGTTTCGTAGATCGATTCGATATTTGGTGAAAAAATTTCGTACGGATATACTGGCGGTATTTGAGACTCATGCGGGTGGAGAAGCAGCGGGTCGTATCTGTAAGGGTTTGGGTTTTGAAAATTCTTTTAGAGTGGATGCGTGTGGACAGAGTGGTGGTTTGTGGTTGCTATGGAGGTCGGATGTAGGAGAGCTTGAGATTGTTAAGTCTTCCGTTCAGTTTATCTATGCAAAGATTGGAAGTGGGTTAGAGGTGATAAACCTAATTGTTGTGTATGCTGCTCCAACACCGAGTCGTCGGAGTGGTCTTTGGGCGGAACTGGGGGATGTCGTCCAGAATGCTGTAGGGCCAATGTTTATTGGTGGAGATTTTAATACAATCGTGAGAGTGGATGAAAGAAGTGGTGGGAATGGAAGGTTGTCGGAGGATTCAATAATGTTTGGAGATTGGATCAATGAAATGTCGTTGATTGATATGGGTTTTTGTGGGAACCAATTTACATGGAAGAGAGGGAAAACAGAGAGTACTTTTGTTGCTAAGAGACTGGATAGAGTGCTGTGCTGTGCGCAGTCTAGGCTCAAATGGCAGGAAGCAATGGTCTCTCATTTACCTTTCTTGGCCTCAGATCATGCACCTCTATATCTGCAGCTCACACCTGAAGTAAAAGGGAATGCATGTCGACGCCCGTTTCGTTTTGAGGCGGCATGGCTACAACATAGGGACTTTCAAGACTTGTTAGTAGCTTCATGGGACAGGAACATTGATACTAGAGAAGCTTTGGTACGGCTGGGAGTGAAGCTTCGAAAGTGGAATAGAGAAGTGTTTGGCAGTGTTCAAAAAAGAAAAGAAGCTTTAGCAATGGAGATTAAAGAGGTTCAGGAGCAGATTGATAAGAACCAGTCTGATGAGTTGTTGTTAAAGGAGGGTGAATTACTTAAGGAATTTGAGATAGTCTTGGAGCAAGAAGAACTTATTTGGTTCCAAAAATCACGGGAGAAGTGGGTTACATATGGTGATAGAAACACATCTTTTTTCCACATGTCGACAATCATAAAGAGGAGACGCAACAGAGTAGACATGTTGTTGAATGATGAAAATAGATGGATATCGGATGCTCATGAACTCGAGGAGCTCGCGATTACCTACTTCAAGAAGCTATACTCGTTGGAGGATGTTGAGACGGATACGCAAAGCTTACCGGCGAGAGGGTTTGTGAGCTTTACAAGTCAAGAGTATACGAATTTAAACAAGCCTTTCTCGGCAGAGGAAGTGGAGAAAGCTGTGAGAGCTATGGGAAGCTTTAAGGCACCGGGACCTGACGGGTTTCAACCTGTTTTTTATCAAAGATGCTGGGACACAGTGGGTGCTTCAGTGGTGAGGTTCGTCCGTCTCTTTTTTGAAACTGGTAAGCTACCAGAGAATACAAATGACGCCCTTGTTGTTCTGATTCCGAAAGTGATGAAGCCGGAGAGTATCACTCAGTTTCGACCTATTAGCTTATGTAATGTGTTGTTTAAAATCATTACAAAAGCTATGGTGGGAAGACTGAAGGGCATGATGAATAAGTTGATTGGGCCTAGAAAAGGCTTAGAAAAGGCTTATGATAGAGTGCGCTGGGATTTTCTGGAGGATACGTTGAGGGCAGCTGGGTTGCCAGAGGCTTGGGTAGGACGGGTCATGGAATGTGTATCTGGTCCCTCGTTGAGTGTCTTGTGGAATGGCGAAAAGACGGAATCGTTTAAACCAGTAAGAGGACTTCGACAAGGTGATCCTTTGTCCCCATACTTATTTGTCTTATGTATGGAGCGGTTATGCCATTTGATATGAAGCAGTGGAGGATAAAAAATGGAAACCCATAAGATTGTCGCGAGGTGGGCCGCAATTGTCACATATATGCTTTGCAGATGACTTAATTCTTTTTGCTGAGGCTTCAGTGTCGCAAGTACGAGTAATAAGATCAGTGCTAGAAAGGTTTTGCAGAGCCTCGGGACAGAAGGTAAGCCTCTCTAAGTCTAAAATCTTCTTTCCGAAGAATGTGACTAGAGAACGAGGAGAGCAGATAAGTCGAGTGAGTGGTATTGCATCGACAAGGGAGCTGGGAAAGTACTTAGGGATGCCAATCTTACAAAAACGAATAAACAAAGACACCTTCGGGGAGATCCTCCAGAAAGTCGCGTCAAGGTTAGCAGGCTGGAAAAAACAGACTCTAAGCCTTGCTGGAAAGGTGACGCTGACCAAGGCGGTGCTCTCTTCGATACCGGTACATCAGATGAGTACAATTTACTTGCCCGCTAGTACACTTGAGAAATTGGACAGTTTATCAAGAGGTTTTGTGTGGGGTAGCGGACAGCATTTGGTTGCTTGGGACAAAATTTGTAAACCAAAAGCTGATGGTGGTCTTGGAATAAGGAAGTCGAGAGAGATGAACAAAGCGTTGGTGGCAAAAGTGGGATGGCGCTTGTTGAATGATAATGAAAGCTTATGGGCTAGAATCTTGCGTAAGAAGTATGCGGTGGGGGATATTCACGACCCAGCTTGGATGATAGTGGGAAGAACAGTATCATCTACTTGGAGGAGTGTGGCTATGGGGATTAGAGAAGTGGTTTCTGTCGGACATGGTTGGGTTATTGGCAGTGGGAGAGAGATCCGTTTCTGGAAGGATAGGTGGCTAGCGGGTCAACCACTAATGACAGTTGCCATTGCTGATTTACCGGAGGGTTATGAGAGTATAACAGCTAGAGATTTATGGGTCGAAGGAGAAGGTTGGGATCTTGCGAGAATTGCTCCATTTGTTACTGATGAGACACGTCTTGAGCTTGCAGCAGTTGTGGTGGATACTGTAACTGGAGGTCAGGACCGTTTAGCTTGGGGAGAGACATCGACGGGTCAGTTTACTGTTAAATCTGCTTATAGTTTGATTTCGAGAGATGATAATCCTAGAGCGAACATGGGGAGTTTCTTTCAAAGTATGTGGCGTGTGGTAGCACCAGAAAGAGTAAGGATGTTTCTTTGGCTAGTGGGAAGTCAAGCTATAATGACTAGTGCAGAGAGATACAGACGTCATCTTAGTGGGACGGACGTGTGTCAGGTCTGTCGAGGAGGCGTTGAGACGATTCTACATGTCCTTAGAGACTGTCCTGCAATGGGCGGGATATGGAATAAATTTGTACCAAGAGCTAAGAGAGACGCTTTCTTCTCGATGTCTTTGTTTGAATGGCTATACAGGAATCTTTGCGATAAGAAGGAAGTGGGTGCGATTCCATGGGCTACGACTTTCGCGTTGGCGGTCTGGTGGGGGTGGAAATGGAGATGTGGGAACGTCTTCGGTGAGAACCGGCTGTGGAGAGATAGAGTACAGTTCTTACGGAATCTGGCCAAGGAAGTGATGCTAGCAAAAGAGAAGGATAGAGGACGTATAGAAACTGGTCACAGAGTTGAAGTGAGGATAGGATGGACACCTCCGCGAGTGGGATGGATGAAGTTGAATACAGATGGAGCATCTCATGGTAATCCGGGGCCGGCTGCTGCAGGAGGTGCGATACGGGATGGTGAGGGTGAGTGGTGCGGTGGCTTTACTCTTACTATAGGAAGGTGCTCTGCTCTGTTGGCAGAGCTTTGGGGAGTTTATTATGGTGTTGTGGTAGCGTGGGAGAAAGGTTTTAGAAGATTGGAGTTGGAAGTGGATTCTAAGATGGTGGTGGAGTTTCTTACGACAGGGATTGGGAATACTCATCCACTGTCTTTCCTGGTGCGATTGTGCCATGGCTTATTGACAAGGGACTGGTTGGTCCGGATCGTTCACGTGTATAGGGAAGCAAACCGCTTAGCTGATGGTTTGGCGAACCTTGCATTTTCTCTACCTTTTGGTTTTCATAGATTCGATGTTGCACCTATGGATGTTGTTAACTTGTTGAGAGAGGATGTCGATGGTCCCTTAAGATCACGACACATTCATTTGTAGTTTGTAGTTTGAGCTTTTTAATAAACTCTGGGAGACTTCCTCCCAGTTTCCTACCAAAAAAAAAACATGTGCAAAAGATATCCTCTCACCTACCCAATATTAAACCTTCAATAAAACATGCTCAACTACCTACATCTATGTTAAAGAATTGTAGCAGACGTAAAACAAACCGCAAAAATAAAATAAAAATAAGAATTGTCGACTTTCTGCTAAAAACTCGCTCTTGGAGCTGTTACAAATTAGAGATAATTGGATAAAGTGCCCTATTTGACACCTATAATTAGAGAATTGCCCATGATGTGACAATCACTTTCCTTAAGACCATTTTGCCCTTCTTTACACTCTCTCTCCTCTCTTTGACATCTCCCCTCTTTTTTTTTTCTCTTCATTCCCTAATTATTTTACAAATCTTTATCATCTTATTATATAAAGTTTGGTTTTCAAAGTTACTAATTAACATGATCGCGACACGTGTAAATTATATATTTAAGATTATGACATGTGTTAAATAATAATTTTTCTCTTAAAATTTATTATTTTGTTAACTTTCCTTTTTTAAGTAAAAAAAAAATACTAACTCCAGATGTGGATATAATAATTTTACAAAGTATTATCAACTTATCCAGTTTCAAAGTTCTCAAATTTCATATTTTATAATAATTTTTTTTTTAATTTTCCTTTTAATATTGCAACATGTATTAAAATATCTCATAATTATATATATATATATATATATATATATATATATATATATTAAGATAATAAAAACGAATTTTTAAAATTATGCAACAGTAAAAAATAATTTCAAAAGTTATTTAATAGTAGCTTAGAAAATTTCCTTTTTAAAAATCTTAAACAGAAAAAGATTTGTAAAATAACTTATTTAATATTAATTTCCTTTTTCTAAAATACTAAAAAGGTAATTATAAAATATGATTTGATAGTAATTTTCCTTTTTAAATTTTTTTCATAATTTTAAAAGTTATTTAATAGTAGCTTAGAAAATTTCCTTTTTAAAAATCTTAAACAGAAAAAGATTTGTAAAATAACTTATTTAATATTAATTTCCTTTTTCTAATATACTAAAAAGGGAATTACAAAATATGATTTGATAGTAATTTTCTTTTTTAAATTTTTACATATATTGAAATATCTCATGATTAATAAATATATATAATAAGAAAAAAAAACGAGTAAAAATTCGTTTAAAAATTATTTGAAAATATTTTTTTACTAAATTTGTTTCTTCTTAAAAAGGTCTTTAATTCTCTGTGTATATTCGTTATATTTTATAATAATTCTTTTTTTTGTTTTAATTTTCTTTTTGATATTTCAACATGTGTTAAAATCTCTCATAATTAAATATATATATATATATGCTAAGATAATAAAAACGAATTTTAAAAATTATGCAATAGTAAAAATTAATTTCAAAAGTTATTTAATAGTAGCTTAGAAATTTTCCTTTTTAAAATTCTTAAACAGAAAAAAATTGTAAAATAACTTATTAAATATTAATTTCCTTATTCTTAAATCCTAAAAAAGGTAATTTTAAAATATGATTTGACAGTAATTTTCTTTTTAAATTGAATTTCATATTTTATAATAATAATTTTTTTTAATTTTCCTTTTAATATTGCAACATGTATTAAAATATCTCATAATTATATATATATATATATATATATTAAGATAATAAAAACGAATTATTAAAATTATGCAACAGTAAAAAATAATTTCAAAAGTTATTTAATAGTAGCTTAGAAAATTTCCTTTTTAAAAATCTTAAACAGAAAAAGATTTGTAAAATAACTTATTTAATATTAATTTCCTTTTTCTAAAATACTAAAAAGGTAATTATAAAATATGATTTGATAGTAATTTTCCTTTTTAAATTTTTTTCATAGTTTTAAAAGTTATTTAATAGTAGCTTAGAAAATTTCCTTTTTAAAAATCTTAAACAGAAAAAGATTTGTAAAATAACTTATTTAATATTAATTTCCTTTTTCTAAAATACTAAAAAGGGAATTACAAAATATTATTTGATAGTAATTTTCTTTTTTAAATTTTTACATATATTGAAATATCTCATGATTAATAAATATATATAATAAGAAAAAAAAACGAGTAAAAATTCGTTTAAAAATTATTTGAAAATATTTTTTTACTAAATTTGTTTCTTCTTAAAAAGGTCTTTAATTCTCTGTGTATATTCGTTATATTTTATAATAATTTTTTTTTCGTTTTAATTTTCTTTTTGATATTTCAACATGTGTTAAAATCTCTCATAGTTAAATATATATATATATATATATATATGCTAAGATAATAAAAACGAATTTTAAAAATTATGCAATAGTAAAAATTAATTTCAAAAGTTATTTAATAGTAGCTTAGAAATTTTCCTTTTTAAAATTCTTAAACAGAAAAAAATTGTAAAATAAATTATTAAATATTAATTTCCTTATTCTAAAAAAGGTAATTTTAAAATATGATTTGACAGTATTTTTCTTTTTAAATTTTGACGTATATTAAAATATCTCATGCTTAATAAATATATATAATAAGATAATAAAAATTTGAAAATTATTTTGAAATTTACTTCAGAATAATTTTGACCAAATTTGTTTCTTCTTTAAAATTCTTAAAAAATTTATTTGTATAATAATTTATTTAATACTCATTTTAATTTTCTGAAATACTAATGAAAAGATTACTATAAGAAATATTTGATAGTAATTCCTTTCCTAAAATTGTAAACATGGGAAGATTGTAAAGGAGTTTTTAATAGTAGTTTTTCTTTCTTCAAATCCTAAACAAGATATTTTTGTAGAAAATTAATTCAGTATTTTTATGAATAATCAATTTTCATAATTAAATAATTAATTTTCTGTTTAAAAAATAATTAACTAAAAGAAACTACAATTATTCACATATATATTTAGATTAAGCTTTCTCATATTTTGTCGCCAATCATAATAAGATTAGAGAAAAATATTCGGTGAGTTTTTCTGCATGTTGTTCATATCTTTGCGTGTTTATTTTTATCAAATGTTGACAAAATAACTAGGTTTCTTGATCTTCGCATGTTATTTTTCTTTCTTAAACGTTGATTTTTTGTCATATTATATATATATATATATATATATATATATATATATATATCTATGTCTAAATATATGTTATGCAGTTATGCAGTTGTACAAAAGTAAATGTGATTATTATGTTTATATGTTTTTGTTCTTATAGGCAATATAAATTGGTTATGTTGTTGTAGTTAAGTTAATGTTAATGTTAATTTCTTTATGAATAACCGACTTCTCTATTTATGTGAATACATGTCCTTTCACATCTAAAATGATGTTCAAAATAACTTACCTTCTGAGATAGACAACAAATTGCTCTTGCAAAACAATGCAAATCCTATTGGATACATTACAACGTCTATATATAAAGATTTCCAAATTTACTTTTAAAGACAAGAATTATCTCATCGAAAAAACAATGCCTATTCCAAGGAATAAGAATTTGCTTAGACGGTGAGCAAAAGAAATATTTGAGTTCTGATAGTATTGGTAACAAAGAAGTTGTAAATCAACATATTCTATATCCCACATATTTTAAATACGTGAAATTTATTATAATTCCCAATCACGAATTTATCTCAAAAATATATGTTCCAGTCATGTTATTAAAGAACTAAAATCAACAAAAAAACATGACAATGGAAATTTTTTAAAAATAACTAGCCTAGACAACATGATTAGTGAAGCATAAGTCGTAACCGAGATCAATAGTCAACATATTCTTATTCCTAAAATAAGCCTCACCCAACAGATACAAGATATTGCCTCTCATAGACAATTGTATGCTTCACTATCAAAGTTACTACTACATGACTTCAGAATTCTTAAAGTAGACATAAAACATATGGGCAATAAGTTTTTACAAAATATTGTATATCAAGAAAGTTTCAATAATACATGATATATAGAAAAGAGGTTATAGTCACACTATTGAAACTAAGGTAAACAGATTTGATTTTTATCAAGCAATATATTTGATATTTAGCTAAATATCAATAATACATATTTATTGGTACGTCTAACATTAATTTTTATTTTTTGTTTTGTATTGTCTTACACAATAGAAATAATATAGATAGTTTACACCAATTCTATATGTTTCAATTAACTAAAATATTAAAAATAATTTAAAGTTATCTATTTATAGAAAAAAATAATATACTATTTTAAAACATCATTATTATTGAAGTAGAAAACTAATCAAAATTTATGTAGGAAAACTGATTATTATACTAAAATAAGTTTTACACCAATAAATACTGAAAAAATCAAGAATTAATGTGAAAAATACATAAAACATCAAATAAAACCCGTGCAAAGCACGGGTCCATATCTAGTTCTATATACAATTAAATTTTAAATTTCATTATTTTTTCATAAGTGGCTTTGAATCCTCAGTTTTGACATTTTTTTTCTCTCCAATCCCTAATTATTTTACAAATCTCTATCATTCTATATACAATTAAATTTTCAATTTCATTATTTTTTTCATAAGTGGCTTTGAATCCTCAATTTTTTGATGATATCAATTTTCTGGGTTTTAGATTCGACGTCGTGTTAGCGGTTAACAAATATTGTAGAGGTTAACAGAAGTGTTAGTTGTTAACAATTATTTTTACGCTTCGCGTTAATAAATGTGTTCGTTGTTAACAAATATTGTAGACGTTAACAGAAGTGTTAACTGTTAACAATTATTTTTACGCTTCGAGATAATAAATGTGTTGGCTGTTAACAAATATTGTAGACGTTAACAGAAGTGTTATATGTTAACAAATGTTTTTACGCTTCGTGTTAATGAGAGGAAAGAGAAAGGGCATTCTCGGCATTTCCTTCCCAAATGGTTGTGTCAGTGTCCTTTATGTCCAATCAATGGTATTTTGCTAATTTGAGCTTGGTAGTTCACTAAATCACTCTACAAATTATAATAGAGGCTGAATTTAAAAATTGGTAAACTGGTTAGTCAAACCAGAAAAGCAAATTAAACCAGAGCGATCCTTCATATCATTCCAGATCATCATCACCTCATCATTCACTCACCCACTAAGCTCTGTTGACTCTCTGCTAAAACTCTCTCTTCGAACTTCCTTTCCGGCGAAAAGGTATATTCATCAATATGTGTTTTGATTCACCGATTCGTTACTCTTGTAGTTTAAATTGTAATTGAATCTACCTGAAATCTCATTATCTACCACTGATCACCGATCATATAATCGATTTCGTACGATCTAATGGATCAAACTTGTGATCTATTAATATCGATCTTGTGTCAATCTGAGATTTAATTATGTGACTATGTATGCAGAAATGGGTACTGTGGTTGAAGGGAAGCTAAGGTTTTGTATAGACAGAGGAGGCACTTTCACTGATTTTTACGCCGAGATCCCAGGTCACTCCGATGGTCGTGTTTTAAAGCTTTTGTCGGTGGATCCAGCCAACTACGACGATGCTCCGGTGGAAGGAATCAGGAGGATACTGGAGGAGTACACGGGGAAGAAGATCCCACGAGCGTCTAAGATACCATCGGATATGATTCAGTGGATAAGGATGGGTACGACCGTGGCAACAAACGCTTTGTTGGAGCGGAAAGGAGAAAGGATAGCTCTGTGTGTTACAAAAGGGTTTAAAGACTTGTTGCAGATAGGCAACCAAGCTCGGCCTGACATCTTTGATCTCACTGTGGCCAAACCCTCGAATCTTTACGAAGAGGTTATCGAGGTTGATGAAAGAGTTGAGCTTGCGCTTGAGAAAGATGATACCTTAGAGGGTTTGATTAAAGGAGTTTCTGGCGAGCTTCTTAGAGTTGCGAAGCCCTTTGATGAAGGAGCTTTGAAACCGTTGCTTAAGGATCTGCTTGATAAAGGGATAAGTTGTTTGGCTGTTGTTCTAATGCATTCCTACACGTATCCCAAACATGAGTTGGCGGTGGAGAAGTTGGCGTTAGAGATGGGTTTTAGACATGTCTCTTTGTCTTCTGCATTGACTCCCATGGTCCGGGCTGTTCCACGAGGTCTTACTGCCACTGTGGATGCTTATCTAACACCTGTGATCAAAGAGTACTTATCCGGTTTCATCTCCAAGTTTGACGATGATCTCGGGAAAGTCAATGTTCTGTTCATGCAATCTGATGGAGGTCTAGCACCAGAGAGTAGGTTCTCAGGGCACAAAGCTGTGTTATCAGGTCCAGCAGGAGGAGTTGTTGGTTACTCGCAGACCCTTTTTGGTCTCGAAACTGAAAACCCGCTGATTGGATTCGACATGGGTGGTACATCAACGGATGTTAGTCGCTATGATGGAAGTTACGAGCAGGTTATAGAAACTCAGATTGCTGGAACGATCATACAAGCACCACAGCTTGACATTAACACTGTTGCTGCAGGTGGTGGGTCCAAGTTAAAGTTTCAGTTTGGTGCTTTCCGGGTTGGACCTGATTCTGTGGGTGCTCACCCAGGTCCGGTTTGTTACCGGAAAGGAGGGGAGTTAGCAGTTACTGATGCCAACCTTGTTTTGGGGTTTGTTATTCCTGATTATTTTCCATCCATATTTGGTCCCAACGAAGATCAGCCCTTAGATGTAGCAGCAACTAGAGAAGCATTCGAGAAGCTTGCAGGACAAATAAATTCATATCGAAAGAGCCAGAATCCATTTGCAAAGGACATGACGGTGGAGGAAATAGCAATGGGGTTTGTGAGTGTTGCTAATGAGACAATGTGCCGTCCTATACGGCAACTGACGGAGATGAAGGGTCACGAAACAAAGAACCACGCACTTGCGTGCTTTGGAGGTGCTGGACCGCAACATGCTTGTGCAATAGCTATGTCTTTGGGCATGAAAGAAGTTCTTGTACATAGATACT
>CAKOAT010298600.1:10609-21118 GCA_932364175.1 Eruca vesicaria subsp. sativa
CATTAGTAACTCTTTTGACAGATAACAAGTTAGATGTGAACTTGGGCATGTAGAGAGCTTTTGATTCCCTATCAAACAATTTTAAATTACCTATTCCTTCAATAGGTATTTGATCACCATTTGCAATTAACACATTACCTAAGGCTGGTTTTATATCACTAATCAGTTTAGCATCCCTAATCATGTGATGAGTAGCCCCTGAATCAATGACTAATGGCCTAGGTGTGTATAAAGCATTTTTGACAGAATTTAAGGCATGAATACTAATGTTACCAGCATTGGCATTGAGAGCCTTGATGAGGGCTTCAATGTCTGACTTTGTGATGTGATTGTCACCAGTGTGAGGCTGAGAAGTCGCTTGAGAGGTAGAGCCCATGACTTGAGCATTTGAGGCCAGTGAGCATCCATCCTCTCCAATGCGCATAGCACCATTGCTGTGGTGTGAGTCCTGAGCTCTAGCTTCATTTGCTCTGGCTGTGGTGTTGTTCCTAGGTGGCCTTAGATGAGGGTGAAGTATCCAGCAACCAGCCTTGGTGTGTCCATTCCTCTTGCACTGCTTACAATATGGACGCTTATCATTTGGCTTATGGTATGCCTTGTGGGCTGATGCGCCAGCTTCTGCCTTCTCCACCTTGTTGGCCATGGTTAGCTCACCCTTTCCACCAAATAGACCATCTAGCCAAGCTCCTTATGCAGCTGAGCACACACATCATCCATACTTGGTAGCTCCTTAGCTCTCAAGATATGTTTGATCACATCATTGAAGTTGGAATTAAGAGTGAGGAGCAAACCAAATATCTTGTCTTGCTCCTTCCTCTCTTCTATGACATTAATATCAGTGGTGCTTGGTCTCAGCACCTTTAGCTCTGCCCACAGCTGGCTATACTTCCCAAGATGCTTAGTGACCATCTCTTCTTGCTGCAAATTGTTTATCGCCCTTTTTACTTCAAAGATTCTTGTGAGATTTGAAGTGTTGCCATATACTTTGTGTAGGGTGTCCCACAGCTGCTTTGCTGTCTCACAATGAGAGTAGGACTCCATGATGGGCGTGTCAAGAGAGCTTTGTAGGATAGACAGCACCATGAGGTCCTCTTGGCTCCATTTGCTTTCATCCACCTCTACTATCTCCTTGCCGCCTTCTCCTTGAGTGATACGCCTTGGTGCTTCACTTGAAGTGCAATGCTCCCATAGACCTCTTCCTCCAAGAGCTGTTTTGGCCAGTCTTGACAAGATGAGGTAGTTACCTCCTTTGAGTGTGGCTGGTATTGCCAATGGTTTGATGTAGTTATGCTGTTCCATCTTGGTTTGCTATTGTCCACTGGATAAAGGGGTGTACTCACAAGAACAAGGATATTTCCGTGAGCAAAAGATGAAGAGGATCAGGTTAGACACAAGATACTCTTCAGGAATAAGCTGGTTTAGAATAAAATGGCGTGGGCAAAGCAATATCCAGAGATAAACAAGCAAGAACAATCCTTATTACCCACTGGATAAAAGGTTTTGCAGTTTGAGTAACAAGAAAGATAAGTGAGTAAATGGAAAGATAAGTGAATAGTGAGTGATTTGCGGAAGTGTATTAGGTGCTCAAGAGCTTAGAGCTCTGATACCATGTAACAAATCAAAGAAAGAGTTCAAGAACTCAAGAACATGAGAGAGAGAGAGAGCACACGGATTAGAGAGAGAGAGAGTAAAGAAGGAGAATATTTCCTTAGATTAATTCTTGCATAGGTTTACAATATTTAAAGGCAAAACAACATGAATGAGGACAATCAGAATAAGATTAAAGAATGCAGCTAGTGGAGGCTGAAAGGGACATGTCACAAATGGTTCTCTTCCTTAAGTAGAACATGTGACATTAACCTTATTTAAATGTCAACTTGCTTCTGATTCTTCTGCATACTCCAACGGCTCCTACAGCAGATCAGACTCTCCCTTGACCATCTAAACTAGTTGCCTTGCCTCCCAACCTAAGCTTACACGAGTTGCTTGCTTGGTAGTCAAGTATTGTACGGACTAACTTGAGATTCAAGCATTGTACGAACCAGACATCCTTACACGCCTAAGAGCTTTTTTTCTTCATGTCTTCATGTCAATAACTAGTCCAAGCATGTGAAGTCTAAGGGGAGGAGGAGCGTGTATTTGAAAGGAGTGGTGGTGAGTAACCACACGTTTGATGCCTTCAGCATCTTCCTTGATGCCTTGACTTACTTTCCAGCCTGTCAAGCCAATCCTTAACCTTTCCAACGGTCATCTCCTTCTTCCCTTTTCCCGGATCACACCAAACCTTCTCTTTCNAGGAGGAGCGTGTATTTGAAAGGAGTGGTGGTGAGTAACCACACGTTTGATGCCTTCAGCATCTTCCTTGATGCCTTGACTTACTTTCCAGCCTGTCAAGCCAATCCTTAACCTTTCCAACGGTCATCTCCTTCTTCCCTTTTCCCGGATCACACCAAACCTTCTCTTTCACAAAGTAACTTCTCTTTCCCTTTACTTGCTGATCACTTCACCTTATTTACCATGGTAACTTTCATTGTTACCATGGTAACTTTATTTTTTACCATAACTCAACACTTAAAAGGTTTGAAGCAAAAGATGGTATATAAAAGGCTTTAGTGTCTTTTTCATACAGCTTAAGAGTTCCTACACCTTTAATTGGTATCCTATCCCCATTTAGCTATCATAACACTACCTAAGCTTGGTTTAATATCACTAATTAGCTTAGCATCACTGATCATATGGTGTGATGCTCCTGAGTCTATAACCAGAGGTTTAATATTGCTAAAAATAGGACTAGATTCAGTGATGTAGCAATAGCATTAGGTAATTTATATAAGGCATTATGGGAATAACCAAGAGTGTTACCAGACTCCTTGAGAGCTTTGATGAGAGCATCCAAATCCGACCTCTTGACAGGCTCATCTTGAGGGTTTCTCACAGCATTGCTTCCACTGAAGGTGAGAGCCTTTCCATCACCAGCATTCATGTTGCGCATAGATGTAGATGGTTCTCCCACATCACCAGAGATATGAGCTCTTGCATCCGCATATGGGGTCCTGAACTTCTGAGGTTTGAGGTGTGGATGAAGGATCCAACACTTATCCTTGCCGTGACCCTTCTTCTTGCAATGATCACACTCCCACACCTTCTTATTGTCTGGTTTATAGTACCCCTTATTTGCCACGCCTTCAGCCTTGTTCTCTGGTCCTTCAGATTTGTTTGCCATGATGAGCTCTCCTTTGCCTCCAAACAAACCCACAGAGCCTTGTTCTTTTTGGATTTGAGCACACAACTCCTCCAGAGATGGGAGCTTGTCACTCCTTAAGATGTGCTTAATTAAATCGCCATAAACAGGGTTGAGAGTGAAGAGTAAGGGAAAGACCTTATCTTGTTCCTTTCTCTCATTTAACACCATTGGGTCAACACTACATGGTCTCAGCATCTCCAGCTCTGCCCACAATGATCTGAACTTCCCAAAATGCTTAGAGAAGTCAGTGTCCTCTTGACTGAGTGTGTTGATGGCTTTCTTGACCTCAAACACCCTACTGATGTTGGAGATATTACCATACACCTTCTGAAGTGTGTCCCATAGCTCCTTAGAAGTTTCACAGTAGGAGTAAGCTTCAAGGATGGAAGCTTCAAGGCTGTTTTGAATGATAGACAACACCATAAGGTCCTCCTGACCCGTCTTGCCTTCCTCATCAGCCGCGGCCACACCTTCTTTCATCCTCTCCTAGGACAGTTTTCTTTGAGATCTTGCCTTCAACCACATATTCCCAGAGACCTCTGCCTCCAAGAGCTGTCTTGACAAGTCTAGACCAGAGTAACTAGTTATCTCCCTTGAGAGTCACTGGAATCACCACTGTTTTTGAACTTTTCAACTTGGAATCACACGAACTCATCAAGAACAGGAAGAACAGTTCAAGAACAGGGAAAATAGGTTAAAACCGTGAGAAAAGAAGTGAGGGATTTTGGAAAAGAGATGAATGAAAGAGTAGTCTGTGCGGAAGTGTATAAGAGAATGGAAGAATTAAAGGTTTCAGGAGCAGATCTGCTCTGATACCATGAAAGACTTAAGAATTAAGAAGAATTGATGAGAGAGAGAGAAGACATTTCGTGAGAGAGACAATAAGAATGGAGGAACTGATTTCCTTAGCTTCATTAGGTTCTGATATGTGTCTTTAAATAGACAAGCAAGATACAAAGTATCTACACAAGGAGACAAGAAGAACAATAAACAAATAGGAGAGAGAGGGGAGTGACTCGTCCAGCCATGTTGGACAATGACAGATCCAAACGGTCCTCTCTCCTTAACAAGACCCGTGAGCCTTAAGCCTCCAGCCTCCAACGTCTCTTTGCCTCTTTGTAGACCAGAAATGAGTTCTGGTTAAGATAAGCTTCTTTCTTAATCAATCCCAGTTGTCTTGTAAGTCAAGTTAGGTCAGCAAAACCCTAACTGTACGGACACACTTTCTTGATTAATTCCGGAAGCTCTTCTTGCTCTACACTCCTCACTTCTGTCTAAGATACCTCCTTGTCGCTTATGCATAAATATCAACACTCCCCCTCAAGATTGACCAAAGGTGTTGGGCAATCTAGAACTCCATGAAGTCTTCCCTCATTAAAACCTTTAGCTCAGCAAAACCACTTGGGATAAAAACCAAACCAAGGAAAGAGTAGAAGCCTTCATGGCATGAGAGATAAGTGTGATGGGAGATCCACAAGTCCGAGTTTGGGATGTATGAACTCGCAGACCTTGGTACTTGCAGCTTTAGTGAAGATATCAGCTAGCTGGTCTTCACTTCTAGTATAGCATGGGAGTATAATCTTCTGCTCCACAGCTTGCCTCACCTTGTGACAAATCCACTTCAATATGTTTAGTCCTTTCATGAAAGACTGAGTTACTTGCAATGTGTATAGCAGATTGGTTATCACAATGCATAGTGATAGGTGTAGTGATCTCAATACTCAAGTCTCTCAGCAGTCCTTTGATCCAAATCAACTCGTTTGTGAGCTTTCTCATAGCCCTATACTCTGCCTCAGCACTTGAACATGAGACCACCTTCTGTTTCTTGCTTTTCCAAGTCACTAGGTTGCCTCCAATGAAGGTACAATAACCAGTAGTTGATCTTCTATCAACCCTATCTCCTGCCCAATCAGCATCACAGTAACCAATAACCTCAGTGTTTTTATTGCATCCCATCCATACTCCTTGGCCTGGTGCCTCTCTTAGGTACCTCAGAATCCTTTCAACCATGTTCCAATGATGCCATCTTGGTGCTTGCATCTGTTGGCTTACTTGGTTCACAGCAAAACAAATATCTGGTCTTGTAATGGTTAGATAAATGAGCTTCCCAACCATTCTCCTGTAGTTCCTCACATCCTCATAAGGTTTGTCTTCAAACTCCCCCTCACGCATCACTTTGTAACCTTTTTCCAAGGGCGTCTTTGCTTTTCTTCCTCCTAGCTCACCAGCCTCCTTTAGTAAGTCTAAAGTGTATTTCCTTTGAGACAGGAACAGTCCTTCTTTGGATCTACACATCTCGATCCCTAGGAAGTACTTGAGCTCTCCCAAGTCCTTGATATCAAATGTTGCTTTAAGGAAAGCTTTGGTGGAGGAGATACCTTCTTTGTCATTGCCCGTGATGATAATATCATCAACATAGATGAGAATGNGATCTACACATCTCGATCCCTAGGAAGTACTTGAGCTCTCCCAAGTCCTTGATATCAAATGTTGCTTTAAGGAAAGCTTTGGTGGAGGAGATACCTTCTTTGTCATTGCCCGTGATGATAATATCATCAACATAGATGAGAATGACAATGATCCCTTGCTGGCTTGTGAGAGTGAAGAGTGTGTGATCAGCCTCAGACTTAACAAACCCTCTTCCATTAAGGGTTGTACTTAGCTTGTGATACCAAGCCCTTGGGGATTGCTTCAAGCCATAGATTGCTTTCTTAAGCCTTAACACATTCTCTGATTCGGTGAGATGTTCCATACCAGGAGGTGGCCTCATGTAGACCTCATCTTCTAATTCTCCTTGAAGAAATGTATTCTTGACATCCATTTGCCACAGATCCCATTCTAAGTTCACAGCCAATGAGAGTAAGATCCTTATGGTGTGAAGCTTGGCCACTGGTGCAAATGTGTCAAGATAATCCTCTCCATATACCTGAGTATAGCCTCTTGCAACTGATCTGGTCTTCTTCCTCTCTGGTTGTCCATTAGCCAGATACTTAATAGTGAATAGCAACATGCTTGTGACTGCCTTCTTGCCTTTGGGGAGTTCAGTCTCAAACCAAGTCCCATTCCGGATAATGGCACTGATTTCATCATCTACTGAGTCTCTCCATTCTTTTATCTCCATTGCCTCCTCATAAGACCTGGGAATAAACTCTTGGTCCACGTTGGTAATGAAAGCTCTATGTTCCCTTGGATAGCAAGCAAGAAAACAAGTTGCTTGAGTAGGATGTGCCACTGCTTGGCTGTTGAAATACACTCTTGTATTCTTCTAGTTTGATGGTGGTTGTCTGATTCTTGTACTTCTCCTAAGTACCTGAACTTCATCAACACTTTCAGCCTCATTTTTATTAACAAAGAAGAGAAATAAAGATGGTAAGAAGCCGGAGATACTTGAAGAAGAAGAAGTGTGGAACTTACTAGTGAACCAAGACTGTCCGTACAACACTTGACGAGGAAGTCACCTAGGCTTAACCTAACGCGTCTTAGGAGTCAAGGCAAGTTCAAACTTGTCACTAGTTCAAGCAAGAAGAAGGAGGAGACCGTTGGAGATATTTTGGACAAGAAGAATGAATAAAATAAGACATGGTCACATGTTCCACTTAAGGACCTTACCATTTGTGTGAGGTCACTCTCATGCCTTGTGCAGATCCCATTAGTATATTATTTATCTGTACTTAGGCTAGACTATTTTATTTAATTCTGGTCAAGGCTTCTTGCCTTTATATACATGTAAAGCATTAACATTTAATCTAAGGAAAACATTTTCCTCATCTCTCTCTTGTTACTTAACACGGATTCACTCTCTTCCTCCTTTACTTGTTCATCCTTGTTCTTCAATTTACTTTCATGGTATCAGAGCTATAAGCTCCTATACCTCTCACTCACTTCCGCAAACACTCTTTACTTACTTCTCTCTTGCATTTGAACCATCCAATTTCTCTGTTCTTGCAAGAGTTTCTCTTTGTCCACTGGATAATAGATTGAACCGTGCTTGTTCTTCACGGATCTTGCTTACTCTTCACTTTACTTCAACCAAAATCTCATTTCTCTTAATCTCAGCTTCATTCCCGTGTCCCTATCCAACAATTTCACTTCATTTTTACTAAAACCCTCCTATATTACCCACTGGACACTAGCAAGCTGAGATGGAGCACTACAAACCTGTTGTGATTCCGGTTACTTTAAAAGGAGCCAACTACATTACCTGGTCCAGATTGGCCAAAACTGCACTTGGAGGACGAGGTCTATGGGAGCATATCACGACCAGTGAGGCGCCAAGACAAATCACCCAAGGGGCTGATGGCAAGGAGATTGTAGAGGTGGATGAAGGCAAATGGGGTCAGGAGGACCTCATGGTGCTGTCTTCCTTGCAAGGCTCTCTTGACACTCCAATAATGGAAGCTTACTCTCATTGTGAAACCGCAAAACAGCTATGGGAGACTCTTCACAAGGTTTATGGCAACACTTCAAACTTGACAAGGATCTTTGAAGTAAAGAGAGCCATAAACAACTTACAACAAGAAGAAATGGACTTCACCAAGCATCTTGGGAAGTACAGCCAGCTATGGTCTGAACTTGACATGCTCCGGCCAAGCACAAATGACCCCAACATTATTGAAGAAAGGCGTAAGCAAGACAAAGTCTTTGGGTTGCTTCTCACACTCAATCCGAACTTCAATGATGTCGTCAAGCACATATTAAGAGCTAAGGAGCTCCCAAGCTATGATGATGTGTGTGCTCAACTTCAGAAGGAGCCTGGTTCAGATGGTTTGTTGGGTGGGAAAGGAGAATTATCTATGGCCAACAAGGTGGAGAAGGTGGAGAATGCGGCAGCCAACAAAGGGCACTTCAAACCAAGAGGTGGTGGAGGAGATAGGCAAGTAACTTGCGAGCACTGTAAGAAACTTGGGCACTCTAAGACCAACTGCTGGGTTCTTCATCCCCATCTCAGACCATCCTCTGCCAACAAATTCAATCAAGGCCGAGCTCATGAAGCTAGAGCTCAAGAAGGTGTCCAATCAAACCACACCTCTATGCGCATGGGAGATGATGGAAGAGCCATGGCAGCAACTTCTCAGCCATCCAATGATGACACATTCATCCGCAAATCTGACTTTGAGGCCCTTATAAAGGCACTCAATGCCAATTCGGGTAACCTTAGTAGTTATGCTTTAAATTCCATTATTAAGACTGCTAAACCTACTAGACCATTGATAATTGACTCAGGAGCTTCACATCACATGATTAGGGATGTAAACCTCATTAGTAATGTCAAACCTGCTCTAGGTAGTGTTCTAATTGCAAATGGAGATAGTATACCTATTAATGGTGTTGGAAACCTGAAGTTGTTTGATAAAGAATCACAAGCATTGTATATGCCTAGTTTCACATCTAATTTATTATCAGTAAAGAGAGCCACTAATGATCTTAATTGTAATGTGATTTTTAGTCCTAATGAGGTGTGCTTTCAGGATATTGAGACCAGTAAGATGCTGGGAAAAGGTGTGAGCAATGGAGACCTCTATGTGCTTANTCTAATTTATTATCAGTAAAGAGAGCCACTAATGATCTTAATTGTAATGTGATTTTTAGTCCTAATGAGGTGTGCTTTCAGGATATTGAGACCAGTAAGATGCTGGGAAAAGGTGTGAGCAATGGAGACCTCTATGTGCTTAAGGACACCAAGCTTAGATCGGATTTATCTTATGCTTTGAAATCTACTTCTGTTTTAGGTAGTGATGAGTTATGGCATGCTAGATTAGGCCATCCTCACCCTAGAACTCTAGGATTAATGTTACCTAAACTATCTTTTAAGAATAAAAGTTGTGAGGCTTGTATTCTTGGTAAACATTGCAAATCTGTTTTTTCCTAAATCTACAACTATTTATGAGAATTGCTTTGACTTAATTCATTCTGATGTGTGGACTGCACCTTGTGCATCTAGAGAAAACCATAAATATTTTGTCACAATTATAGATGAGAAATCAAAGCATACATGGCTCACACTGATTCAAAGTAAAGATAGAGTTTTAGAAGCATTTATTAACTTTCAAAACTATGTCACTAACCACTTCAACTCTAAGATTAAAATTTTTAGGTCTGACAATGGTGGAGAATACACAGGCCATGCCTTTAAAAATCACCTCGCAAAGCATGGCATCATTCACCAAACAAGCTGTCCATATACACCACAACAAAATGGGGTGGCTGAGAGGAAAAATCGCCACCTTATGGAGGTTGCAAGGAGTATGATGTTCCACACCAATGTTCCCAAAAGATTTTGGGGTGATGCAGTGGTTGCAGCTTGTTACTTGATCAATAGGATTCCAACCAAAATTCTGCAAGATGACTCTCGATTTCAGGTATTAAATAAAACCAAACCTCCTATTGATCACTTACGTGTGTTTGGGTGTGTGTGCTATGTCTTGGTACCAGGTGAACAAAGGAACAAACTAGAACCTAGAAGTACCAAAGCCATGTTCATTGGATACTCCCACACACAGAAAGGCTACAAATGCTACTGCCCGGAGTCTCGAAGGGTCTTAGACTCCAAAGATGTTAAATTTGTAGAGACAAAAGGATTCTATGCAGAAAAGGATTGGGAAAGTCTTAAGGATTTATCACAAGGAGGGTCGGATAGAGCTACTAATCTCAGGATCATCATGGAGAGCCTAGGTATTAGTTCCTCTAGCCGTCAGCAATCTACAGATCCTACTACTCCATCCCAAGTTCATGAAGAACCAGTGGAAGATACTTCCAGTCCTGAGGCTGTCCAGCTTGATCCTGAGGGGGACAATGCTCCTGAATCACAACAACAGCCAGAATATTATTCAGAGAATGAACAGGATCAAGTTGGATCAGAGGAGCAGGAACAACCAAATGAAGATCAAGATCAGGAAGAGGCTGGTGGAAATATAGAAGAGGAACCAGTGGTAATGGATCAACAAATTCAGCCACTAAGAAGAAGTACCCGGATCAAACACCATCCATCTAACTGGACTAACACTAGAGTGTACTTCAACAACAATGTGGTGGCTCATCCTATTCAAGCAACCTGCTCAATGGCAATATTTCCTCAGCAACATCAAGTCTTCTTAACCAATCTCGACCAAGAATTCATCCCAAAGACCTATGAAGAGGCTATGGAGGATCATGAATGGAGAGAATCAGTAGGAGCTGAGATAGGTGCTATGGAGAGGAATGACACATGGTTTGAGACTGAGTTACCTAAAGGCAAGAAAGCTGTTACCAGCCGACTACTCTTCACC
>CAKOAT010298711.1:0-23850 GCA_932364175.1 Eruca vesicaria subsp. sativa
GGTAGATTGTTATTTTGTGCATCCATATTCTAAAATGCTGTATTCACTTCATGTATTTCATTCACTATTGTACTAACTACTAAGATAAAAATTCTGGACTGGTTATGAAATGATCAGAAATTTCTCCAATGCACTTTTACTTGACTTGTTTAGAGATATACTCCAAATAAAATTTTGATATAGATCAAACAATTTTTTTAAAAAAAATCACACGATTTTAAGAAAATCTCAATAATTATATCTACTGATCATATATGGACTATTAAAACTCCAAGGTGGATTGTTATTTTGTGCATCCACAGGGCCGGCTTACAAGGGGGAACAAACGGTGCGAGCGCCCCGGGTCCAAACCTGTATCCCCCCGATTTTACGAATTAAGGGGCCCAATATTTTTTATATATACATATTTTTATATAGAAAATTTTAAATATTTATAAATTTTAGTTGAATAGGGGCCCTAAAATATTTTACATATACACAATTTATTTTCATAACAAATTTTTTAATATAAACATTAAAAGTCAAAAAAAAATTTTGTCCAGGGGCCCAAACAAATGTTTAGCCGGCCCTGTGCATCCATATGCTAAAATGCTGTATTCATTTCATGTATTTCATTCACTATTGTACTAACTACTAAGATAAAAGTTCTGGACTGGTTATGAAATCATCAGAAATTTCTTGAATGCACTTTTACCTAACTAGATTAGAGATATACTCCAAATAAATTTTTGATATAGGTCACGCGAAATTTAATGTAAAATTATGATAGTTACTCATATAATTTTCCATAAACCCTAGACACGTATTTTTGTTTTTAAAAGAGAGAAAAAGCTTGCATAGTGATAAAATAATTGTATTTCTTGTGTGCCAGCTATTTAACCGTGATATAATAGCCACCACTTCTATTGGTTACTCAAGGCAAGAGGTTCACATAATAAGAGAAAAGAGAGAGAAAAAAAAAACTTGTCGATTGAAGTAAAAAAATAGCTGAGACTAGAGACGTTTCTTTGACGGTTGAAAAAGGTCGAAAAGGAAATAAAGCAATCCAAAAGAAAAGCTCTTTCGGTTGATGGAAATTTAAATAAATAAAAAATAAAAAATACTAGATAGGAGAGCAGTTTATTTCTCAGTGAAAAGAAACTGTCATGGACTTTATAATAACAATTAGTTAAGAAGAAGATCGCTTCCATATCATTATGGCCCCTACCAAACAATAAAAATTCGTTGGCTACATCCAAAAAAACATATGTATTATCTATATATATATGTTGGATTGTTGGGAATTCTTACCGTGGATAAGAACTAAGAAGTAATATGTTTATCTTTTCACGCTAATTAAAAAAATAGATTTTCATCAGCGCTTTAAACAGTAAAATTATTTTAAACATATCTTAGTAATGAAAAATTATTTTAAGATAATATTATTATATGTAACTTTTTTTAAAAAATAATATATTATTATATATATGTTGTCATCACAATAATTCTCTCGAAAATTGCTAATATGTCATAACGATAATTATTCTAACAAAACTTAATGTGTAATCACCATATACTTTCTCATATAACACATTATATAATTTTTTTACTTAAATAAAAACTATGGAATTACCTAATATAATTTAAAATATATATGATAATTAATGATACTCAACAACAAAAAATTGATAGCAATTTTTATGACCACTGTCATTTTTATTTTATATTACTCAAATAAATTAAGCTTTCACATCAACTATGATAAAACTTTAGATGTTTTTAGTATTTTTATATTTTTAATTTTTTAAAATATTTGTTATAATCTCATATAGAAAATTTTATGATCAATAGTTTAAAATTGACAGTAAAATTATATAAAATACAAAATATCATATGAGTAGGAAAACACATTTAATAGATTTTCAAAGTAAAACATTATAATATATATATATATATATATATATATATATATATATATAGATATCTTTAATATCATCTAAGTTAAATTATATGACATTTTAAAAATCCAAACTATTTTAGTTTCAGAATTTCAAAACCAATATCATACTTGAATTGAATTAAATTTGAGAATTAACCAAATCATTAAAATATATTGAATATCAATTGTTATCACTTTAAAAATATTTGAACACTTATTTATTTAACAAATACTTTATAAAATATTTCATTTCGCGTAGGACGCGTGTTATTGCCTAGTATTATATTAAAAATGAATAATATTGAACTAATATTTGTCTAATGTATTATTAATCACTAGTGTCATTTAAAATAGTTGAATGTCTAGATATTTACTAAGAATAATGTTAATTAATTTTTAAAATTGATTAATTCATGTTGTAGTTTCCTATTTTAAATTCAATTACAAAATTAAATTTAGATGGGTAAGTGAGGACATAATGTAGAATATCTCTACCTGAATAGAGCAAGCAAACGCCAGTTTTAGAGATATTACGGTTTTAGTTAACCATGTCTTTTTTAATGTCCTCCAGCCATTCAAGTATTTCCAACCATTCAAGTATGGGCTCTCTCAATGATCCCCACAAAACTAGATAGTTTTTCTATGTAATTGGTTTATGTGAATATATATTATATGTTTTGGAGATTACATAAAACATAGAAGACCATCATATTTGCTTGCATTATATGGTATATTTAGAAGGAAAGAAATAAGGAAATTTTCACAATATTAATAGAGATCATAGAAATATTTTACAGTTAGCAGAGATAAGCATTTCTGTGGAATGATGCACAAATAGAATCGGTGCAGTATGTAACTAAAACATTATTCACACAAAGTAGAGAGGAGGTAGCATAAAACATACCACACATAGTAAAAAGATGGTGCTTTACGGATGAACCTTATTTATTTTCAGAATACGGTTGATATAGTCAAAGCCGATAATATTAATAGAGATCATAGATATATTTTACAGTTAGAAGAGATAAGCAATTCTATGGAATGATGCACAAATAGAATCGGTGCAGTATGTATGTAACAAAAACATTATTCACCCGAAGTAGAGAGGAGGTAGCACAAAACATACCACACATAGTAAAAAGATGGTGCTTTACGGATAAATCTTGGAAAGATAATAATTTATTTTCAGAATACGGTTGGTATAGTCAAAGTAGACACTGAGCCCAAGCGAAGGAAGCACATGCTTACAGCCTTTATTTTATGAGTAAAATTTTGGCCTTCTATTTTGCATTCTCTCTTTAGTATAGTGGTAAATGATATGCCATGAAATCTACCTATTTCCAGTCATGGTATATAAGTGTTGTATGATCTAATTATTATGTTTTAGAATCTATATAGCATATTTATAGGTTCATGAGTGATTTGGAAGAAAGTGATGATTTTGGAGTCCTTTTGGAGACAAGAAGAGTTTCACCCACGCTGACCATCTAGTAGGCCGAGAGGTCGACATTTAGAGATCATGATTGATCGATGCACACCTCATGACATTGATCGATGCACACCTCATGACATTGATCGATGGGAGTAAAACGCAGAGACACGATTTTGGCTCAGACGGTTTGAAGTCCAAGTCTTCACCAAATTACAATATTATCCCTGACGAGTTTAACCTAAATATAATTAGTTTTGCCATGTGTTCATCAACCCATGCATAAAGCTTGGCTAGAAGCTGATCAATCGATATTCATATTGAATAATCGATCTATGCTTGTGAAAGGTGTATCAATTGATACTCCTATATACTCATCGATCGACACTTTCTATTTATCAACATGCGACAACTGAGACAATAGATTTAGTTAATAGACGGTCTAAAATGCGACACACTGATGGACTGCATTTTAGTTGAGCTCTAATATATTCTCCAACTTAGCACCTATACTTCTATAATCCTGACTACCTGAAAAGAAACCCTAAGTCTAGCTATTTTCTAATATAGTTACAAACCCACTTCAAACCAACCAAACAACTACCTTGTTCAATACTGTCTTTTAATTTAAACACTTTCGACCTAGCTTTATAACACTGATTAGATCTATTGTGTACCCTAGCTTTTTGTGTATTTGATCCTTAAGTACTACAACTGAACCTCTTATTTGAGAGAATAATTCACTCCTTAGGGTAATTTGAGTGAGATCAAATTTGGCACCGTTGCCGGGGAGCTTTGACCACCAATAGATTTAATCTTAAGTCTAGGTTATTTTCTTTTTATTTAATTTTACTTTCTTTCTAAGAAATTTTTTCTTTTGTTCTTTCAGGTGTATGCCAAGCAGTACCAGAAGCAATAAGGAAAAATCACTGCTGTTCTCAGAAGAACCTGTTAGCTTGGAATGTTTAATCCGTAAAGAGAAATGCTCTGCATCGCTCGAAGCAACACTCGTTCATCGACCTATTTTTGCACCAGACCGTCGACAGAAACTACTCTACCGTCGACCAATATTCTTCCTACAACATCGATCGACACGTCCATACAGACATCGATCAATACTCAACCGAGAGACATGGTTGCGACACTGATTCTCAGACATGACGAGAATGGGAACCTGCATGACCATGAAGGTCATCTGCGTAATGCAGTAGGTCAAAGGATAGATGCTTAGGGGACTATAATCCCTGAACCTAACACCGAGGTTGCAGGAGCTGCAGAACCTAAAAATGAGGCTGCTCGACCTAGAACGTTGGCTAATTACAACCGTCTATATAAGTACTATGTCAACAGATCAGCTATACGTCCTCCAGCGCTTCATGGAAACGATTTCGAGCTGAAGCCCCAGTACTACACACTCGTGGGACAGACACCCTACTGTAGGTTATCTCACGAGCATCCTATGGACCATTTGGAGAGGTTTTGGGATCTTATATCTGCTATTAAAGCTAATGGACTCACTGCAGACTGTCTATTATGCAAGCCTTTCAAGTACTCACTTGCTGGAGAAGCTTCACATTGGCTTAAGTAGCTACCACCAGGATCTCTTACATCCTGGACATAGATAAAAAACACATTCCTGCGTAATTTCTTTGATGAGTCATGTGCTGAAGACTTGACGAGTAAGATTGCTACATTCACATAGGAGCCTACGAAATCATTCAGGAGCTCCTTGATCAGATTCAAGTCTTTCCAGAGAGATTGTCCACACCATGGATTCAATGAAGTGTAATTGCTCAACACTTTCTACAGAGGCATCACTTTGCAGTATCAGATGGCTCTAGACACAGCTAGTGAAAGTAACTTCAACAAAAGGAATCCAGAAGAGGCTGTGAGACTCATTGAGAACTTGGCATCTAGCAATAGTACCATGAATGCTGATTATGAGAGAACAAAATCTGTTGCTGTCCTTGGTAAGTAACATATAGAAGAAATAAATACATATTTGGATAATGTCCATAAGCTTCTCAAGAAGCGAGTTTGCGTTGCTAGTAGTAGAAGCTGTAGGTATGGAAGACTACACAGAAACATAGGAAGATGTGAACTTCATTAGTGGCACCGGATTTCAGAGGTCTGGAAACACGTATGAAAACATAAAATTCTATGGGAATGGACAGAGAAGTACTTACAACCAGAGTTCACAGTACCAAAGACCCTACATCAACAACAGTAAGAGCTATGGGAGCTCATCTTATGAGAGTACCACCACAGAATCAAGAGAGCAAAAGAGAAGCTATGCTTGATCAAGTTCTTGAAGGTCACTAGAAGCTAACAGTGGATTTCAATGGGAAGATTGATTATGTCTACAACATCCTGTACACAAAGTTTGAGACTTTGATCACTCATGTGAAGAACCTAGAGATACAGGTAGTCCAATCATGAGAAGCTGTTAAGAGGCAGGAAACCTTAAGAAAATGGATATGAGGTGAAAAAATGAAAGACCACGTGAATGCCATCATAGATGATGATTTCTGGCAAGTGGTTAAGTATAAGAAGCTTAAAAAGGGAGATTTCAAAGTTGAAAGCTCCATGAGTTTCGGCAAATCACACTGGTGTCGAGCGACGCCAAGTGATGGCCATCGACCGATGGACTCCAAGAGCTCACGATCAATAGAATTTTCTCAGCATCGATCAACGACCCCAACATAGTCTGTTGCGTCATTCAACGCGGTGAAAACCATGACCCACGAGGAGTTCGCGGCAAAACACCCATAACCACACAAACCCTTTCACCTCAACATCAATCGATCAATATCACCAGCAATCAATCTATACTAGGAGACAGATAACGATCGATACTCAACACCACCCATCGATCGACGTGCCCTCTTACCTACCGAGTGCAGACACCACCAATTGATGCAACACGACTTGTGGCACTCAGGAACACGACAGATGACATCAACACACGTCCAGATTATGCACCAGAGCATATGGAAGTTGATGGAGCCAAAATAGAAAGACCTTTCAGAAAAAGGAAAGAGAAGATTGCTAAGCATCTGAAAAGGAAAGTCAAGGAGAAGAAACTGATACTTTCACAAAACGAGTCCTTAGGATTCCCATGCATAAGCCATTTGAAGAGGCTTACTATACCCACAGATTGTGGATGTTCTTCATAGAAACTTGTGAAACAGAACAAGACATTGAGAGATTCTTCAATCAGATCAGGGACACGATGAGAAACCAGATTACATTGAAGGAGAAGAGTGATCCAGGGAAATTTGTAGTACCCTACTTGGTCAAGGGTATCGAATTCCCACATTCTTTATGTGATACATGAGCTTCAATCAGCATCTTACCAAAGGTTATGGCAGATCGATTAGGTCTGAAGATAGAGTCGTCAGAAGAATCATTCACTTTTGTGGATTGTTCACAAAGGAACTCAGGAGGTATCATTAGAGACATGAGGTGCAGATTGATAATGCCCTAGTCCCAATTGATTTCTACGTTTTGGACATCAAGCTGAACTGGAACTCTTCTCTACTTCTTGGGAGAGCATTCATGGGAACTGTTGGAGCCGTTTGTAACATGCAGACAAACCAATTGTGCCTAACCCTAATAGATCCAAACGCCTACTATGACCCAGTTCAAGTTGGCAAGTTTCAGAAGCCTTTAGTAGGACGTGGAGACAACATATAATTCATTGCAACATGCCATTGTGAAGCTGAATATGAGACAACGTACAGAGGAATCGATCGATACGCGCACTGCATCATTGAGCAATAGTAACCACATTCAGCTATCGATCGATAAATATATGGACACATCGATAGACAGCCATTCCGACACTGAGATAAACGAGTTCCCAGAAGGTTCCATCGATAGTTGGGAGAATGACTACTATCAACCTACTGCTGCAATCAAAACCGGTCCACCATCAGAGCACTATGATCCAGCTACATAGGAGTATGATGAGTACTATAAGGAAGAACATGCCATTGAGTATGGTTTTCTTAAAAAGGTTGATAGGATTCTCAATCATTTCTACATAGCATCGATCGACAATGTTCATGGACCATCGATCGTCGGTAACTCTGGACATAGACAATTTCCCTTACCACACCACTGCTATCCGAATTTTTCTTTCAACACCACACCTCTTCATGAGAGTTTCGCTGTAGACACTGCTATACCTTCAGAAGGAGATGATCTTGATGAGTTTGACAAGGACTATAGAGAAGAACGAAATATTTAGTACAATGGTTGTGATTCAGAGGAGGATAGAGTTCAACACCATTACTACACAACATGAAATACAACATCAATCATGAATGACAAGTCTCCATTGATCGATGACGTGCAAAATGGTAACTACTTGATCGTTTGTTGGGCTGCTGATCATTGTCAAGAGAGATTTGCAGTTGAAACTGCATTCGCGGATGACATAGAACCATCGATCGATAACAATAATCTGCACTGATGAGATAGAACCATCGATCGATAACAATAATCTGCCATCGATCAATATCCAATGCCAACCATCGACTGAGTACGACGGGAAATCCATCGATTTCATACCTTTCAAACCAGAACATCAAGCACAAAAAGAAACAAACTTCCCATTCGCATAAGCTTGCAGGAAAGGATCTCATTTCAGTCACATTAGTACAAAGGACAAACAAGTGGCGATTGACAGAGACATTGAAGCATCGATCGATATTTACTATATATATCCATCTGCTGATCATGCAAGTTTTTTGAAACAATATGGGTATCCAACACCAGATGAATTTGGTATTCTCACGAACCCAAAAGGTCAAGAAAGGACACAAGATAGATGAATTTTACAAGTATCCAGAGATGACATTGCAGCCATTCTTCAGATGACCTAAGAACATACAATCTCTTCAATCAACAACCCAACAATCCAGAAAACAGTCAGAGGCATTCAATATTCATTATCAGCAAACACGAAAGCCATTGATCAACACGAGGTATTCACCATCGATCGACAAACGACCCAAATTTGAACGCAGAGCCTTCAACAGCTTAGAAGTAAGGAGGTTCCATTGGGAAGATCGAAATGAATATGGCATCTTCAAAGACGAGAATGGACTTGCACATGGAGTAGATGGCAATATCATCCATGTATCAAGAAGACATCAAGAAACTTCTGCAAAGAGCTTCACAATACGAGTCGGCATACATATGTCTTCCAGAGCACGCAAAGGGATACACTAGACCTTGGACAAAACCAGAGATTTACACCAAAGAAGAGATATATGAGATGGTCTTTGGAATTTGTGATTCTCAAGATAGATCAGGACATGACTACAAAACGAAGCTTGATAATGTCTACAAACTACTGCATAACAGCGTCAGAAAATTAACTACGTGCACTGAAGAGATGAAGAAAAACATAGCTAGGTTACAAGCACATCATGAACCTGCAGTAAGATCACCACCATAGATTGAAGGTAACAACCTACCATCGAACGAAAGTGACCCATCACCAGATCCGACAAAGTCTGCAGCAACTTATACTAAGGAAGAGACTGAAGAGTTAGTAGATGATATCTGCAGAAACATTAGTTCAACAGAGAACATACTTGATTTGAAGTGTGATGATGTCTACTTCTCCTTCAACAATAGCATCGATTTCTTAACAGCCCACATAGATGAGTTGAAGAAAGAGTTAACTACAATGCATATGTATGTGGTGAGTTGACCACAGATTTGGGCATCAATCGACATGACCATACCATCATCGGTCGACATGACCATACCATCATCGATCGACAACGGTTTGACTCCACCCAATGAACAGCTAGAAACAGAGGGAACATCCCATGATCAGCTCAACACTGAAAAGAACACATTAGAACACACATATGACGCACTTGTGAAGCACCAAGTCAATACTGAGAGTTTTGGAGAAAGGTTCCAGAAGATAGAGAATACTACTACAATAATGAATGACAAGTGGACAAGAGGAGATGAAGCAATCAGAAACTTCAGTGGTATATGGTTCCAAAAGAGAAACAATGAAATGGAGACTTTGTTTCTAACAAGTAGTTGTTTTCAACCTCACCAGCCATCCTCATTCCAACAATCAAGCTAAATGACTATAACAAAGCGCTGAGTGGGAGGCAACCCACTATTATGTATTTTTACAAAATTTTTTTTTTTAAAATTTTAATTCGTACTGATTTAGTTTTTATTACTTTATATAAGTAGACATATGCCGCTATCGACCGACGAGAGCCAGATGAAATTGATCGACAGATGTAACACTCGTGGCGATCGGTGGAATCACTTGTCCATCGATTGATACTGTTTCCGGTTAGGTATATCGTTCTAACTTGTTTCATTAAGCACTTTTGATTTAATTTTCCTACATAATTTCGACTGATTCACACTAGGACAGTAATTAAAGTCTGGGGGATGTTTATTGATATTAGTTTATTTTTGAGTCTGATTAAAATGTTTCCAAAAAGAGTTTCATTGAGTCAAGAAGGAGATGATGATTATTTTAAAATTTTTGATTATTTTATAACTAATCTTTAGCATCATTCTAGATTTATTGATTACAGCCAGTACTAAAGTGGATCAACCTATCGACTATCCACACTTTTTGAGAATTTTTGAAGGAACCAAAGTTGACTTTGATCAATCAGGTCGTCCATCCTTACCCATGACCAGAAAACACACGGCCTACCTTGATTAACCACACCAGCTCAATGCTTCCGTTGGTCCTTAGAATGAATCTCTGGCCCAAAAATGACATCCTTCAAACCTGCTCCAAAACTAATTAAAATTCATGATAATTCATGATAAATCACCACTACGAGATTCCCATACTTGGAATCCACCAAATCCATTCGGATCATATGAGAACCGTTCATGGGCAGTCCCCATGAACCATGTTCATGTTTGGTTTTATTTAGAACATGACCTTGGCCCTTTACCAAACCAATTCCGAGACTAAACCACTATGTTCCTCATGAAAATATAGAGTATAAAATGAAGGGAAAGTAATTTAAACATACAAGAAAGAGATAGGATATAAGCATTACAAAACCGCCCCAAATCATGATCAAACCGATCCATGATCTTGGCCTATTGTTTTATGGCCATACCCTCTACCTTGAACGTGTGTCCTGGAGTCTTAAAGTACCATTTTCACTTCCTTCTACTTGCCTCTGGGATCCTCTCCAGTTGGCCTTGACTTTCCCAAATCGATCCATACCTTGTTGTTGTTTAATCCCCACCATATACCCCTTATAAGGCTGCTTTGGCCTTTGAGAGTGAACTCTGGTCATCTCTCTTCTTCCCTGGCCATTTGCGTGTATTTTATGATTGTAGAGGAAGCCTAGAAAATTATATTTAATGATCAAACTCCATCAAAGGTTGTTCGTAACTTCCCTTCCATGGAACTCCCATGAAACTGCTTTCTACACTGCATTGCCTTCAAGGCTGTTCATGCCTTTGAGAGTGAAGTCCGGCTTTCTCCCTTCTCTCCTGGATATTTTCGTGTGTTCCCATGACACATAGAAAGCCTGGGATGTGTTCATCCTTGATTAAACTCAACCCAAGGGTCGTGCATCACTTCCCCCTTCAGTACCCATGAAACTGTCTTTCTACACACATCTGCCTTCAATACTATCTCAACTATTGGAATTGCATTCCAGCTCTACATATCCTATCCTTGCTGTTTGCTTGTATTGTATGGATGTAGAGGAAGCCTAGGGCATGCCAAAAAATAATCAAAACTCATCAGAGGGTCGTTCTCAACTCCCTTCTTCATTGCCCTCAAAACTGCCTCTTTGCTGCTTTTGAATGCATCTCTGTCTTGGACTATTGAACCCGTCCATCTCGCTGTTTTTCTCTCTTTTTCTTATGAGAAAAGATGTTTATTTTCGTTTCCAGGGTCGTCTATATAGAGAAGAAGGCGTGGGTAATTTCTCATGCCGAAGGGACACCATTTGGTGGGCAAATAGACACCTTTTGGCCATCGCATCCTTTCGGCCATAACTGCCTCCCCTTTCATCCATTCGCCTATAAATTCCATATAGAAGTTCCTAGGAGAGCCTGGACCCTTCCAGAAGTCATTTTACCGAGCCCATAGACTGCCCAAGCTATTGGCCCAATGGCCGGACCATAAGACCCAACCGGTTGACCCGACCACGGCCCGGACCGGTCCAACTGCCCGAGACCTTAACACTCCATGCAGCTGAGATGAGCTGATCCCCAGCTGGTACAGCTGATTGAGCTAGTAGTTCAGATCAGGGAGCTGACTCTACCCAGTGTGAGCTGGCCAGAGCTGAGTCTTATCTCGTTCAGCTGATCAAGCTTCCCGAGCACTTAACCAAGCTGCCGTATCACTTGTCCGGCTTTCTTATCTTTATCTTCTTCTCTGTCTAAGTCCTTTGGTCCATTTCTTGACCAAGACTGAGCTTTCCCATGATCTATTCTGATCATTCAATTCATTACAGCTTGTTCACGATCAATTTCCATGATCTGAATCAAACCAGCCTCGTTGCTATCGAACGTTTAGGCCTTATGTCAAGTTCCAGGAACGAGAACATGACAGTTCAGCTGGTGTGAGCTGACCAATGAGTGTGTAGCTAGACCGAGCTGTGATGAGCTTTTATGAGCTCCCCTGAGCTAGGTCGAGCTGTCTCGAGATCATCGAAGCTATACTGAGCCGTTCTTTTACTTTGTTGAGCTTCTCTGACTCATTTCCTTCTTTATCTAGCTAAGTCTCAGCTCCCTGATGTACTTAACCACATTTATGGGCCATGATACACTTGTATCTAGGTCTCATGACCTGGCTGGTGCGACTCCTCGCACCATGGTCCGTCCTGGCGATCCTATATATGATCGGGGACATGACAAGTCTCCCCCAGTTAATAGGGATTTGTCCTCGAATCCGGTCCAAGTGTATCTTCTTTCTTGAACTTACCATACCACTCTGGGTACTCAACCTTTGTCCTCTTTCTATCTTACTGATCACATCCTTGATGAGCCTATAAACAAGTCTCCCCCACTTGATAGAGATTTTTCCCAAAAATCTTATCAAGTGGTCCATCTGGTTTTCGCTTATGGCATCTTTACTTGGCTACTCAACCATAGTCAAGGATCCATCAATCGCTGTATAATTAATACCAATTGTAGTCTTTTTGAACAAACCACAACTTGGCCATATTGCAATCTTAGTCCATACTAGACTAAACCCTCTTATCCTGACTTATGTCCATCACCGAACTTTGTCATATTTCGATCCTGGTCCATTTAGGACATGATCATATTCCGGTCCTGGTCCACTCAGGGACTCGATCGTGCCTTCCGACCATAGGTGTATCTCCGAGTAGGTTGTCTCCTGATCCTCGTCCCCTGTCGGACTTGATTATATTGCGGTTCTGGTCCACTCTGGGACTCAACCGTCTCACCCCAACCGTAGGTCAATACCTGACTTGGTTGTCACTCGGACTCGATCGCGTAAGTCAACCCTTGTCCCTTTCCGGACTAGATTGTATACCGACCCTGGTCCCTAGCTTGACAATCTTGGCAGAAGCTGTGCGGTATGGACTTTTAGACATTGGGCGGTCCCTGGTTCAATATCTATTATGAACGGGTCTGCCCTGTCAGGGGGAAAGCCTTGCAGCGCACGAAACACATTCTCAAACTCACTGACTAGCGGCATCCCGTCTGGGTTACCACCCCTAAACCATCTACTTAGTGGAGATTGTGGCTGTATAAGCCTCACAACCTCTCTTTAGCATCCGTTCCGCTCGGACTGCTGAAACCACTACACAAAAGTAGGCAGGTTTTATACCTTGGAACCTGATAGGGGGTCAACACCCACTCTCAAACTGCATCTTCCCTGATGTCAGTCTAAGGTGGCCTGATTCTTTCCAAGCCAGATCCACATGCATTACCTGTCTGTGATCAATACCCAGAAGATCTTAGTCCATCCTGACTAGATCCCATTTGGACTCCTTCGAGTAAGCCAACCCTGGTCCTTCACCGGACTTGATTGCCTACTGAACCTGGTCCACTCTCCTAGATGAGTAGGATCTCGGTTTGATACACATTTGGAAAATGTCCCATACCATTCACCAATGTGTCACACTTCCATGAATGTCCAATACCATTCACAAGAGTCTTTATAATATACCTCAATCCACATCACACTAAGATACATAACATATGCTCACTTGTTTTGAACGGCCACCAAGGTATAACACTTAACCTCAGTAGAGTGCTGCACGTTTATTTCAACCTAAGCCACTCTCTGGTCCATGTTACCTCCCTTGTCCAGGTCGTATTTACAAAGATCTTGCATTATGTCCCTTATCCAATCCATCTATTGCTTCCAAATAACTAGATGAACTAACCCTTCTTATGTCTTCAGGGTCTTGCCCTTGGAGAGTGCATCTTGGCTAAGCTGGCTCATCTTGGAACTCTCCTGTTCACAAGCATGAAACCAAATCTTACCTCAACTCTCACTTGGCTCACCACAGCTAAGGTTCCAAGTCATCTTAGTTTTCGAATATAATATCTGTTTGGAACTCAAAATCTTAAGCATTGTCCTTAACATGATCAAGCATGCTCTGATACCAACATGTAAGACCCAAACCCAACCGTGTAGGCCACGGTCAAAGCCTCACGTCGCTCAGTCCTCTTCCGGACCGAACCTTCAAATTTTTCGCCCTTTATTTATAATATTGCCCATAGGCGAGGGACAAATTAGATCTTAGCTTAAGACTACCTTAGTATTTCCTAGCTTAGATCATTTATATTTATATGCAGCGGATTATACTATATTAACCATTAAACCAATCTAACACTTGTCCAATCTAATCGTTTATGCCTTGGTCAGTTCACAGAACTACCTTACAGCTTATAGATCGATCCTTACATGGTACAAGTCATACAAGCCCAAGATTCCATTCCCCTTAATCCTTCTAGCTAGATCTAAAAGAAATTAGCTAGATTATACCTTTGCCACATCCACGGAGCTTGTTAGCTCATTCGTCCAACTGACTTAGTTAGCTCATCCTCCTAGCTAACTTAGCTAGCTCATACTCTTAGCTGACTTAGCTAGCTCATCCAGCTCTTTGAGCTGACACTCCTAAGATAGCTGAATCCGTGCTAAGGTCAGCTGCCTCAGCTTGTTTAGCTAGCTCTTCCAGCTAGCTAAGCTGTACCACCCCACTTGAGGTTCCATCACTCTCTTCCAGCTGATCGAGCTACAGGATAGCTGCGCCCAGCTCACTGCCAACTCTTCCAGCTATCTTATACCTGCATAAACATCTCCGCTTGGGTACTTAGTCATTTAACCAACACTCCCCACAGACCATGTAACCTTTGGGAAGTCTTCAACAACAACAACTATGCATCTAGCTCCTCTCAGCTAATGCGTCATCCAATATCCTCACGATTGGTAGGATATAATAACAAGTACCTCTCCTCGACTAATAATGCCCATCAGATCCTAAGTAATTTAACCAACTACCCTACATGACTCAGACCTGATGAGTCTTCACACATACTTAACCAGCCATGGAACTATGTCCCATTGGAACCGATCAGTCTTGCTCTTGAAACCGGTGCATCCTTTGATCAATCAGGTCGTCCATCCTTACACATCACCAGAAAACACACGGCCTTCCTTGATTAACCACACCAGCTCAATGCTTCTGTCGGTCCTTAGAATGAATCTCTGGCCCAAAAATGACTTCCTTCAAACCTGCTCCAAAAACTAATTAAAATTCATGATACTTCATGATAAATCACCACTAAGAGATTCCCATACTTGGAATCCACCAAATCCATTCAGATCATATGAGAACCGTTCATGGGCAGTCCCCATGAACTTAGAACATGCCCTTGGCCCTTTACCAAACCAATTCCGAGACTAAACCACTATGTTCCTCATGAAAATATAGAGTATAAAATGAAGGGAAAGTAATTTAAACAGACAAGAAAGATATATGATATAACTATTACAAAACCGTCCCAAATCATGATCAAACCGATCCATGATCTTGGCCTATTGTTCTATGGCCATACCCTCTACCTTGAACGTGTGTCCTGGAGTCTTAAAGTAATACATTCCTAGGATGCTTCTCTGGATGGATGGGATAATCGTTGCAGAAACGAATCAAAAGACTCAAGTTTCTCAAGGCATGTGGATCGAATGGTGACACAAGAGGCTGCGGAAAAGCTCCTTGATACTTCTAGGCAATAGATAGGATATGACACACCAAACTAAAGCCTTTAGTCTCTGGATATTACACACCAGAAGTTGGATATTACACACCAACACTCAAACAACTCGACAAGCAACAAGAAGAGAGATAACTAGGGTTTTTGATGAAAATATTGGATACCTCTTATTAGACTTCGACCAGATATATAAAGAGAGATACTTGTACATGCACAAGCTCTCGGAAATAGCAAAAGGAGTAAAAACAAGGCTCCTCTCAAAAATAGAACAAAGACCAACTTAAGACTAAAATGTTTGACTTAAAAACTTAAGAAATAAAAATAACATAAGATAGATATGTGGTTGGTCAAAGATCATCAGCTAGGTGATATGTGAAGTAGTCTTGTGGCCTCGTTAAAAACCTTCCTCCAGAAAACCTCGTGGGACAAAACCGGAAGTGAGGAAAAGAGCACACACAATTCTACTCGCCTAGATGATGATCAGCTTGAAGGTGGAATAGCTTGAATGATGGTTAAGATGTCTTGGATGATCAAGCTTCTGCCAAGACAAATGTATTCTTCTTGTTTCACACAATTCTTCAGTGTTGCATCCTCAGCTACAAGCTCTGCAAGTTCAGGTTCATGCTCCTATTCCTTGGTGCTTTCCATGATCACATCATAAAGCCCCCTTTTCACTTCCTTCTACTTGCCTCTGGGATCCTCTCCAGTCGGCCTTGCTTTTCGCAAATCGATCCATACCTTGTTGTTGCTTAATCCCCACCATATACCCCTTATAAGGCTGCCTTGGCCTTTGAGAGTGAACTCTGGTCATCTCTCTTCTTCCCTGGCCATTTGCGTGTATTTTATGATTGTAGAGGAAGCCTAGAAAATTATATTTAATGATCAAACTCCATCAAAGGTCATTCATAACTTCCCTTCCATGGAACTCCCATGAAACTGCTTTCTACACTGCATTGCCTTCAAGAAGGCTGTTCATGCCTTTGAGAGTGAAGTCCGGCTTTCTCCCTTCTCTCCTGGATATTTGCGTGTGTTCCCATGACACATAGAAAGCCTGGGATGTGTTCATCCATGATTAAACTCAACCCAAGGGTCGTGCATCACTTCCCCCTTTAGTACCCATGAAACTGTCATTCTACACACATCTGCCTTCAAGACTGTCTCAACTATTGGAAGTGCATTCCGGCTCTACATATCCTATCCTTGCTGTTTTCTTGTATTGTATGGATGTAGAGGAAGCCTAGGACGTGCCAAAAAATAATCAAAACTCATCAGAGGGTCGTTCTCAACTCCCTTCTTCATTGCCCTCAAAACTGCCTCTTTGCTGCCTTTGAATGCATCTCTGTCTTGGACTATTGAACCCGTCCATCTCTCTGTTTTTCTCTGTTTTTCTTATGAGAAAAGATGTTTATTTTTGTTTCCAGGGTCTTCTATATAGAGAAGAAGGCGTGGGTAATTTCTCATGCCGAAGGGACACCATTTGGTGGGAAAATAGACACCTTTTGGCCATCGCATCCTTTCGGCCATAACTGCCTCCCCTTTCATCCATTCGCCTATAACTGCTATATAGAAGTTCCTAGGAGAGCCTGGATCCTTCCAGAAGTCATTGGACCGAGCCCATAGACTGCCCAAGCTATTGGCCCAATGGCCGGACCATAAGACCACACCTTGACCCGACCACGGCCCAGACTGGTCCAACTGCCCAAGACCTTAACACTCCATGCAGCTGAGATGAGCTGATCCCCAGCTGGTACAGATGAGTGAGTTAGTATTCCAGCTCAGGGAGCTGACGCTATCCAGTGTGAGCTGGCCAGAGCTGAGTCTTATCTCGTTCAGCTGATCGAGCTTCCCGAGCACTTAACCAAGCTACCGTATCACTCGTCCGGCTTTCTTATCTTCATTTTCTTCTCTGTCTAAGTCCTTTGGTCCATTTCTTGACCCAGACTGAGCTTTACCATGATCTATTCTGATCATTCAATTCATTAAAGCTTGTTCACGATCAATTTCCATGATCTGAATCGAACCAGCCTCGTTGCCATCGAACGTTTAGGCCTTATGTTAAGTTCCAGGAACGGGAACATGACAGTTCAGCTGGTGTGAGCTGACCAATGAGTGTGTAGCTGTCCGTAGCTGTCCCGAGCTCATCCAAGCTATACTGAGCCGTTCTTTTACTTTGTTGAGCTTCTCTAACTCATTTCGTTCCTTATCTGGCTAAGTCTCAGCTCCCTGATGTACTTAACCACATTCCTGGGCCATGATACACTTGTCTCTAGGTCTCATGACCTGGCTGGTGTGTCTCCTCGCACCATGATACGTCCTGGCGATCCTATCTAGGATTGGGGACATGACAGAGATCTCATAATATCCAAGATCAAGTTAAGAATATGAGGACATATCGGAAGCTAGAAACGATCTGAAGACGAGTATAAAAGGAAGAAGAAGAAGAGGACACTAAAGGAGACACATTCCAGCATACACATAAACACTTTAGACTTCGACTTCGAGCTGTCACCCCGAAACAATTTGACCTCGTTTTGTTCCTTTGTCTTTAGCTAGTTTCAATCTTATATAACTTGTATGATTTTGTAAACTGATTACATTGTTGTGTTGTTTCCCACAAGTTTTTTCTTACCTAATTTTCAAATACAAACACTACCATATTTCTAGTGTGGATTTTAGGATCAACATTATGGTGATGTTTGTGTTGAAGATAAACAAAAATTATCCTTGCTAAGAAACATTTTAAGGTTCAAAGCCACAAAAATGGACCCACTTTATATGATCTACAAATCCTAGCTCAATGCGTCCTCCATACAAGACGACAATCAATTGAATGTTGGAACTAAATTACAATCCATAAGATCAGACCTCAGTTCCCAGCTCAAATGGACTGACGTCGGCGGATTCCAGATATCCACGATAATTATTGACACCGAGAGTTTCAAGGACCTATTTTTCTATGAGGTGTTCAAGAATATGGATATCCTGACTCCATAATAAACCACTTGACGATGATGTTCCTCAGCTTTGATGGAACCACGACCCACTCTCGGTCAATCCCGCTAGTCGTAAAAGTCAAGTTCACCATAATGGACCAATCAACACCCTTAACGGCATATTGGTAGACCCTTTTTTCAAAAATGGAAGTCGTGCCATCGATCTATCACCAATTCCTGAAATTCTCTTCTCCAACCAGGTCAAAACTATTTAGGGGAGTCAGATATCCTCGTGAAGATGCTACATGAACAACTTCTGGAAAATTCAGTCTTTAGCTCCATACCAATCAAAAACAAGAAGATGTCGTGGAAAAAAATCATCAAAAGTAAATGAAACCTCACGATCTGAGATCCCAGGAAGAATTTAATTAGCTCTCTTAAAATCTACGATTGTTTCCTAGAAAGAGGTGTTGGCATCGGAAACAATTTCTCCCCCATATCAAATCTGAGCTTCTGTCATTTATAAAATGGAACCTTGATACATTTGTTTGGTCGGCAGAAGATATGTCGGAATCAATATCAAAGTCACATCCCATGAACTGAACGTCCAACCCACTTTGAACCTATAAAGAAACAATAACAAAAATTGAATCTCGAATGAGCTAAAGCATTCAAATACGATGTTGAAAAAATCCTGAAAGTCATATCGATAAGAGAGGTAAAATATATAATTGGATAGCTAACCTCGTTATCGTGAAAAGGAAAAATGGGAAACGGAGGGTATACATAGATTTCACAATCTAAACAAAGCTTGCCCAAAATATAGTTTCCCATTACCACACATAGACAAGTTGGTACAAGCAACAACCAGTACAAACTGCTATCATTCATGGCTGCTTTCTCCATATATAACCAAATTCTGATGAGGAGAAAAAAATTTCATTACAGATTAAGGGCCCTATTGTTACAAGGTAACTTCCTTCAGGCTTTGATATACCATGATTTTGACCCGCTTTTAGCCATGATTTTGATATGTTTTTATGAGTTTTATATATGTTTTGGAGTCTATTAGGTATGTTTTCAGGTTCAGGAGCACTTTGGAGTAAAATGATGATTTAGGTTCCCTTTTGGAGCTTAAAGGAGAGTTTTCCGAGATGACTATGAAGATCAGATAATGAGGACACATATCGATCGATACACACTCTGTGTAATCGATCGATGACGCTTCTATTGAAGATGAAGTCGAGATACTCCATCGAGTGGAGAACAAGTTCAACTTGGCCGACTTGAAGCCCAAGTCTTCCCAATATTACAAAATGCCCCTGACGAGTTTTTAACCTAATGGAACTCTTATTTATAATTTTTGCCATTGTGTTTGGCTAGACATGCTTTTTATGTTTCTAATACCTTTTGATACCTTTTGTACTTGAAAAGATTTGCATACTTTTCTTGTTACTTTGTTCTATTCTATAAAGTATTTCTTTTCATCTTAATTTCTTAAAGGTTATAGAATTCTAGATTTAGAGGAAACACACAAAGTGATTTGTTGTTCCAAGAACCAAAAGTTCAATCCTCTAATCTATGAGTTTCTATTATTACCTAGTTGTCATGAATCTCTCAGTTTTGTCTGAGTAGATCTCTTTGTTAGATTTAGGGATCAAATAGTTATGAGGGATTAGCCCCAACTATGGAATGTTGAATTGTTGATATTCATTATCCAAATGAACCCTAATTCTTACTCTAGAGTAGCTACCTAGAGTATGATCATGGATGTGATTTAACTTGTTAATCATTGTCCTGAAATCATTTGGCATGAGCTTAGATCCTCTAGGGTTGTGCGAGAGCCGGTCTATGATCTTGGTGAACACAGTTTTGGTTCGATCTTATGCTATATCGATCGATACTCCTATAGAGTCATCGATCGACAGCAACCCATATCGTCTGATATCGCTGTCAAAACATCGGTCGATATTGCTGGCAATAATATCAATGGATGTGTCTATTTAGCGACTGCTATTAGATCTATGTAAGAATCAAAGTTCTCATATATCTTGCAAGCAATTCATTAAAACATCTATAGCATTATAATCCTGATTATTTGAATAGCAACATTGAATCTAACTACTTTCTTTTATTGTTTCAAACCTAAAATCCATTCTCTTAAGCAACTTACCATTGCTTATAAACTGCAACTTTACTATTTTAAACCTTTTCAACCTAGCATAATCATTTAGATTATATCTATTGTATTCCTTAGTTCCCTGTGGATTCGATCCCTAAGTACTACAACTGAACCTCTTATTTGAGAGAGTAATTCACTTCTTAGGGTTAAACATTTGAGTGATATCAGGCTTACAACGATGCCACCACCTATCAGTGCCTCTTTCACTAGATGTTTGCTAACAGCTCGGTAAAGCGATGCAGGTCTATATAAATGATATACTTTTAAATCATCTAAAGTCGACAATCATGTATCTCAGATTTAGGAGTTCTTCACCATCCTGAATAAGTTTGGAATGAAGCTCAAACCGACCAAGTGTTCGTTCGGAGTTGCCTCTAGCGAATTCCTCAGATACTGTGTAACCAAAACATGGACCAAAGCAACCCAATTCAAATTATGGACCTCCTAGAAACACCATCCTCGAGGTCGACACAAGGTGCAAATGCTCACCGTAAAGATAGAGGTTCTGAACCGCTTCATTTTATAATCAACCAGCAGGTGCCTCCATTTCTTACAACTTCTAAAAGACAACTAGAATTTTCGGGGGAGCAGTAAAGCAACGACGCCTTGCAAAAATTAAAAATTCTATCCGCGAGCCCTCAATACTATTGAAACCACTTGAGGGAAAAAGTTATACCTAGAATCCGCGACTTCCGATGCTGCAGTCAATGGAGTCTTAGTTTGAAAATAGAACAAAAAAAATACCGGTGTACTATTTGAGAAAGTTACTAATTGATGCTAAGACACGATACCCTGCCATGGAGAGGCTGGCATTTGCGGTAGCCATGGCAGCATGCAAACTGAAAATCCCATTCAATCATAGTCATGACATCTTAAACCCTACAAACTCTAATATATAGGCCATCCAATTCGGGAGATTAGCCAAATAGGCTATTGATATCTTCAATTATCTTATGAGCAATTTACTATCTATAAAATAATAGATTCAGTTGTATTAATTAGGGATCAAATCCACAGAGGCTGTAAGATTTCACAATAGATTTATTGTCTTTGAAATAAAGCTAGATAGCAATGGTAGAAAGCAGTAAACATAAAGATTAAGTGTTGTAAGTTATCAAGATTAGATGAAGCTAGACTTAGGTGAACTCTCATGTGTAAAAGGAATGCAAGCTACACATGTTATCAGGGATATATTAAGAAGCAGTCCTCTGACTCAAACTCAAGTTATAATCATTCAACTTTCGTGTGCAAAGATTATATAATGTCTAGACCTAGGACTACTACTCTCGTACGCAAAATCCTAAGGGAGTGTTGATCGACAACCACTTGCAAGTGTCGATTGATACTACTTCGTGATGACTAACTGTCATATGTATCTAGTCAATTAGATCATACTAGTATTAATTCAGGCAGTAAACCAAGTCTAAGCTTGCACCAACTTATCCTAAGATATAGGTTTTGGGTAATAAGTCTTAATCCTAGCAGTAAGAACAACTAGATGAAGAACTTGTTAATTTCCTGAACAACAATACAAATTACCAAACCATTAACAACCTTTGAAGGCCCCTAGATCTGAAAATATAACAACTCAGACATAATCATAGTAAACATGAAATTAGTCTAAATAAATTGCATAAAACCAAATAGAAAGAGTAGAGAAACAATATGTAGAAAACAAAGAGAGTTCAAGATCTTCTCTTAAAAGGTGTTCAAAACTCTCTGTCCAATCTAAGCTGTTTCTCCTCTACAATGATGAAGTGTAAAAGGTGTGTAAAAGAGGTGTGTCTTACAAAACAATAGATCACTCTGATAAATACCTTATGTGCGGCTAGGGACTTGGTGTGCAATTACTGGAACTTCTGAGTAATTCTTGTAATTTCCTAAAATTATCATTAAACATTCGAACGGCTGGACTTTCGATCGACAGAAATGGGTCAGTGTCGATCGATACTCATCGTAGGAACATGCTCCGACTTCAAGTATTCAGGAGAGCTTTCAAGACTCTAAAATGATCCAAAAACTCAAATGTTGTCCAATAAGTACTTATACCTGCAAATACTCTAAAACTCCAAATGCATATTAAAGACTCTAAAAATATACTTATATCATGGGTGAAAACATGTAAAATCCGTGACATATCAGCTATTGAATTAAGCGACACATAATACAAACCAGCCAATCTAATAATATCTTTATATTCCATAACCATAATTAAAGTGTTGAAAAAAACAATAGTAGAATTAATAGGCCAATACACTAAATTTTTTTATAGATTAAAAATCAAATTATAAAGTATACACATAAAAAAAACACATATCTATATTACTTACAAATATACTATTTGATTATACGGTACGTCGGATTATAATTTATGTTTTTATTGTTGCATACTTTCAATCAAATATGAAAAATATTTATATCAATATATGACAAATTAAACAAAAAATATATTTTATTTTTGTTATAAAAACCAGAAATAAGTTTTCATCAATGTATAATGGGTTAAAAGGATGAATTAACTATTATAAAATATCTAAAAACTAAAAATAATGAATTATGTTTTGTTTTCAGTTATTGTTTTATTTATTTCTACCAGTTCTATATTATAATAAGATAAAAAGATTCAATAAAATGAATTTATGATATTTTTGAATCAAATGATTTTTTAGTTCAAATAAAACTAAACATGTTTATCAGTGATAATTCAAAAATTATGCATAAACTTAAGAAAAATTAGAAACAAAAATGTATATGTTTTCACTAAAGTTATATATTTAAAAGTACGTCTGTGCTTGAAAAGTGTGGATAAAAATTAGTTCCATAAGTCAAAATTAGTAATATATAATTTTATTTATACGTGAAAAATTAAAGCAATTAATTTGTTTTTGTTAAAATATTTTAAAATCATATCAAACTAATCTTGTTTACCAATAAAAATTTGATTATTGTAATCACCATTTTTTTTAATAAATTTAATATGTGGTAATTTTTAAAGGACAATTAAAAAATAAAATATTCACATAACTATCAAAATTAGAGAAGAGTGAGTTTTTCTAAGAAAAAAAATTCACTTGAGGAATTGAATAAAAAATATAAACTTTACGGTAACTATCAAAATTAGAGAAGAGTGAGTTTTTCTAACAATGGCGGGAGCTAG
>CAKOAT010298822.1:13773-23817 GCA_932364175.1 Eruca vesicaria subsp. sativa
GGGGTTATAGGTTTGGTATCTTTGCTTTTACAACAAATTATAGGGAGGGACTTTATGACCGTTGTGTCAAGGTGAAGACAGGACCATACTACGTTCCATGAAAAGTTGACTTGCCAACAACTTCTTTAACTCAAAATCAGTTTTAAGTCTTGTCTAAATGTCTACAATGCCAGTATTAGTAAATAGAAGTAGTTCTAATAGCATGTCCAATCATAATTTTAAACCTCTAGTGTCACTTTAGTGAATCGATAGAGACTGACAAATCTTGTTAATGATAACTTTTATTATTCTTTCTTTCAATCGAACAATTCGTGATCTTTTATAGATGTCAAAAAAAAAAAAAGATTAGTGATCTTTTATACGTAAAATGAAGGGTTAATTTGTGTAATAGCCATTTTTTTGAGCAAAATCAAAAATATAATATTGATTTTAACATAATTTGATCTCCTAGCATTTTTCTCTTTTTCTTCCAGTTTTCTCTTTTTCCAAAACCGGTTGACAGTGATATTCTGTCACTTAATTGAAAAAACGTTGTTAAAATAATGGTGGCTATAGCATCCACAAAGTGATAGTATTATATAAATAGAATATAACATTCTTATTAATAAAATTATAAAATAGTTTAATGAACATTCAAACCTTCTATAATTAAATTTAAAATAATAATCACTAAATCCTTAAAAAGTATATAAACCTTAATCCAAATATAAAAATATGCAAATAGTATATAATATAGCTTATTATTATAAAATAATAATAAATAAATAGTATAGTATATATAGTTTAAATTTTAAAATGACTATGATTGAGGTAATGCTTACCTCAATGTCAATCCAAATCTTCCATAAACTAATCTCCAAACATTAATCACTAAACCCTAACAAGAAATTTAAACCCTACTCCAAATATCAAAATATGTACATAGTACATAATATGGAACATTATCAAAATACAATAGTAGCAAACGAAATAGAATAGTATATATTGTTCAAGTTTTAAAATGTCTGATTGCTGAAAATGAGATAATGTTTACTTAACATCAACCTAAACCTTCCATAGACTAAACCCAAAACACTGATCACTAAATCTTGGATAGAAATATAAACCCTAATCTAAATATCAAAATATACCTATCCTATATAATACGAATCATTATTATAAAATAGAATAATAACAATGAAATAGCATAATACATTTTCTTCAAATAACATAGTATAGTTTGAAATTTACAGTACATACGAATGGTGGTGGTTACGGCGGAAGAAGTGGTGACTGATATAAAGAAGATGGTGATTGTTTTGAAGGATGTGAAGGTAAAAATATGAAAAAAAAAAAGATTATGGATTTGGTAATAGGTAAAAGAAATGTTGATGTTAGTTACGTTGATAGATAGAGACCAAAATGTTTGAAATTGTTTTTTACAGGAAGTGATAGTGGATTGAAATAAATAGTAATGGTGATAGGTAACTGAAGAAGAAGTGTATACACTTATTTTATAATAATAATGATGGATGTTTTTTTTAGCTAGATACCTAATTATATTTCATTTCATGGCACTACTTATCCTAATTTCCCTAAAATAAATGAAATCCATCAAATACAAAACTGAACCCATGTTTTTTTTTTTTGGAACTCAACTGAACCCATTTTTAAAATCCCACATACTAGAGAAGACAAAAATCCAATACGCAAGAAAATCAAAAGCAATTAAAAAGGTGAATTAGCTGAATAACGATCAATCCATACTATTATCTGATTTTTATTTTGCATTTCAAGCTTGTACGGTATTTTAACTCAAGCTAATCGATCTGGAAAATATGATAATGATAGTGAAGAAGACTTATTTAGACGATGAGAATTATTGTCATGTTTTCATTAGAGATATTAAAAGTACGTCTGATATTGTAGAACGAGAACACCTAATTTATCTTAATTTGAAACAAGTCCAGTTGGTGATGGCTAATGTGGCATCTGCGCAATGTTTATGCTTGCCTGTTGAAATACCAATAGTTTATCTTTATCTTTTTTTCATTCTTCGACGATGTAATACGTTATAAATCAGATTTAATAAAATAAAGCGTTAAAAAAAAGCTGAAGAACAATAACGAAGACAAAATTTTAACAAAATAGTCATGTAAAGATCTAGGTGAAGGATATATTTTGTCACAAAACTAGACGATATACAGCAGAACCTCTATTTTATAGTATTCGATAAATTAATAATCTCTATAAATTAATAAATTTCGCTGCTCTTAACTTGGATCGGTTCAAAATTTGACATAATCGATAAAATAATAAGATAATATTTTTTAAGATTTTTTTTTGTAAATATATAGTCCCATTTAAAGGTGTCAAAATGGATAAACAAACCATATCGAAATGGTCATATGGGTTATGGGTTAACTCAACCTCTTTGACAAATAGTTTGGGTTTAACCCATAACTCATTTAAGTTAATGAATTAATGATTTAATGGTTTGTCCACAATGATAATAATATAGTTTAAATGATTATTAATTAAAATATTATTTGGGGACTAAAAATAAAAAATATTATTTAGGCTTTGGAAAAGTATGATGGGAATTGCACGATTTTATAGTTTTGGTGGAAAAACAATATTTATGATTTTTGGTGAAAAATGATTTCGTAATTTTGACGGGAAAACTTAACTTTACAGTTTTGGTAGAAAATAGGATTTCACAATTTTGTAAAAAACTCAATTTTACAGTTTTGGTTGGAAAAGTTGATTTTGGGATTTTGACGGAATATTTAATTTCATAGTTTAGGCATAAAAATTCAATTTCACGGTTTTATTGGAAAAAATATGATTTTACAATTTCGACGGAAAAAATCGATTTTATGGTTTTGACTGAAAAACATGATTTGAGATTTTGACGAATAATATAATTGCAAATGTTGTATATTGTCTTCAACTTTTATAGCCAACTATTTTTTTTTCAAGTCGGTGGTATACCTTCGGGTGCGTCTTTAACTAACTGGACCGAATTCAATTTACTTAATGGGTCTTGTTCATTGAGGTTGTCTAACTCCAACAGTAATTAACAATGCCAACAAAAACTTATTGGCTTTGTTCGTTGTCCGTAAAGTTCATAATATATAGGAAACTCATAAATATATTTTCAATACCATCAATTGTAAAATGAACAAAACCACTGGTTCCAATAACAAATTCGATGATGTGTTGCTAACATTTCCACTGTAAAATCCTGGACTAAGAGTTTTTCAAGGTAGCTAGAGTTTTACTATAACCTCCTAAGAAACCATCTGCACAGTAGGGAAAGATTTGAAGAGAAAGAAAAGAGATACACACGCATAAAGGATCACCTGAAGAGTCACATTCTCTCATCATTCCTTGTTCCTTAATCTATTTACATTAAACTACATCTGCAAAGGCAAGCAATTAGAACAACAAAAACAGAGTGAAGCCAATCAAGACAAAGCCACTTCCTGCAATCGTTGAAGTTCGAAACTGCAACGCAAGTCAAAATTAAGTTCACTTTTGCGATTTTAAAATTGCATGTAAAGAAAAAGGTCCACAAAATAGAGAGTACTACATAGCTAGAAAAACAAAACAAAACCTATCACCACCAAACACTAAAATTGAGACGTCATCAAGGCAAATATAATTCTAAAAGAAGCCGTTTAGTCAACTTCTTCAACCTTGGGACCAGCACCTCCGGAAGCAGGAGGAGCACCATCATCAGCAGCACCACCAGTTCCTTGGTACATCTTGGCAATGATCGGATTGCATACACTCTCCAACTCTTTCATCTTATCTTCAAACTCTTCTACTTCGGCCAATTGGTTCCCATCAAGCCATTGGATTGCCTCCTCAACCGAATCTTCAATCTTCTTCTTGTCTGCAGCAGAAAGCTTCTCACTAACCTTGTCATCACGGATTGTGTTTCTCATGTTGTAAGCATAGTTCTCAAGAGCATTCTTGGCCTCGACCTTCTTCTTATGCTCTTCATCTTCAGACTTGTACTTCTCAGCTTCTTGCACCATCTTCTCAATCTCATCCTTAGACAAGCGACCCTTGTCGTTGGTGATAGTGATCTTGTTCTTCTTGCCAGTGGTCTTGTCCTCGGCAGAGACATTGAGGATGCCGTTTGCATCAATGTCAAAACACACCGTGATCTGAGGGACACCACGTGGAGCAGGAGGGATACCAGAGAGCTCAAACTTTCCAAGGAGGTTGTTGTCGTTGGTTCTAGCTCTCTCACCTTCGTAGACTTGGATCAACACACCAGGCTGGTTGTCTAAGTTAGTGGAGAAGACCTGTTCCTTCTTTGTAGGGATTGTTGTGTTTCTTTGGATCAATGTGGTCATGACTCCACCGACAGTTTCAATACCGAGAGAGAGAGGAGTCACATCCAAGAGAAGAAGGTCTTGCACCTTCTCATTCCCTTGGCCGCTTAGAATAGCACCCTGAACCGCAGCACCATAAGCCACAGCCTCGTCAGGGTTAATGGACTTGCAGAGCTCTTTACCATTGAAAAAATCTTGGAGAAGCTGTTGAACTTTGGGGATACGTGTAGAACCACCAACAAGGACGACATCGTGAACTCTGCTCTTGTCCATCTTAGCATCACGGAGACACTTCTCCACAGGCTCCATACAGTTTCTGAAAAGATCCATGTTGAGTTCTTCAAACCTCGCACGGGTGAGAGAAGAATAAAAATCAATCCCCTCAAAGAGAGAGTCAATCTCGATGTTGGTTTGAGCTGTGGAAGAGAGAGTCCTCTTAGCTCTCTCACAGGCCGTCCTCAACCTCCTCAAAGCTCTAGGGTTACCGCTAATATCCTTCTTACTCTTCCTCTTAAATTCTTGAACAAAGTGGTTAACCATTCGGTTGTCAAAATCTTCACCACCAAGATGAGTGTCTCCAGCAGTAGCCTTAACTTCAAAGATACCTTCTTCAATGGTGAGAAGAGAGACATCAAAAGTACCACCACCAAGATCAAAGATCAAGACGTTCTTCTCACCAACACTGGTGGCCTTCTTGTCAAGACCATAAGCAATTGCTGCAGCAGTGGGCTCGTTGATGATACGCATCACATTCAAACCAGCGATGACACCAGCGTCCTTTGTGGCTTGACGCTGAGAGTCGTTGAAGTAAGCAGGAACAGTGACGACAGCGTTCTTGATAGTAACGCCAAGGTAAGCTTCAGCGATCTCACGCATCTTGATAAGAACCATAGAAGAAATCTCCTCGGCGGCGAACTGCTTCTCTTCTCCTTTGTAGTTGACGAGGATCATGGGTTTGTCGGCAGGACCAGAGATGATCTTGAAAGGCCATAACTTCATGTCGCTTTTGACAGATGAGTCACTGAATCTCCGACCAATCAATCTCTTTGCATCTGTCACAATTCGAAAAAAAAAACAGATTTAATTCACACAATCAATCTATAAACCCTAAGAAACGATCACTTAAGAATTGAAATCATCAGAACTAACGCGCATAACCATCATCCTATAAACCCTAAGAAACGATCACTTAGAATTGAAATCATCAGAACTAACGCGCATGACCATCATCCTATAAATCCTAAGACAAGTGTGCCACTATATAAAAAAAAAAAAAACTTTTCTCAAAAACTATACAAAAACCCTAAAATTCACACATTCAATCTATAAACCCTAAAAAACACAACCAAACACTTATACTGAAATCATCAGAGCTAACGCATAACCATCATCCTATAAATCCTAAGACAAGTGTGCAACTATATAAACCCTAAAATTCACAAACCAAGTATCGCATGAGATGATGAGATTACGTACCGAAGACGGTGTTAATGGGGTTCATGGCGACCTGGTTCTTGGCGGCATCACCAACCAACCTCTCGGAGTCTGTGAAGGCCACGTAAGAAGGCGTCGTTCTGTTACCTTGATCATTAGCGATGATCTCAACACGGTCGTGTTGCCAGACTCCGACGCAAGAGTAGGTCGTTCCGAGATCGATTCCGATGGCCGGACCTTCTCCTTTACCAGACATTATATCAGAAAGCTATGAAAGAGATGAAAAAAGCTTTGGGAGCGAATTAGGTTTGAGCTTATTGTGTTGAGAGAGAGAGCGTGAGGTTTCTTTATATACATAAGCACCAGTCTTTATGTTTCTAGAATGTTCGATGGTTTTCCAATTCTTAAAGAGAAAAGGGAAAAAACAAAAGTTATAAAAAAGGATAATTGCTCTTCAACGTTTCATACTATGGTAGAGCCGTATGTCTTTTTTTTTTTTTTTTTTTTGTCAACCGTCTTTCACTAAAGACTTCAGCCCAATAAACCTTTTTTCAAGAGTGAGTGCAAAGATATGATCATAACTAAGCTTAGCACGTAAACTTCAAAATATTATTACAAAGTTAACCTAACATGCATGTGTATCTAACAGATAAAATGCTGCGACATGGCAGGAATATGAAGCTCATGGAAAACAGCTGTCCCAATTCCATCGCCAGAGGTTCTTACCGCCGTCGAGTTCATCACCATGGAAAGAAAAACATATGCAATGATTTTGAAGCCACCATAACGGCTTTAACGTTGGGATGTTGTACTCCACTCTTCTGCTCTAACCGGAGAGTCAATAATCTAAGCGACCATGATTCACCGGAATTAGTCAAGCGGAAGGAAGTCTTAAGATAGTTGAATGTAGGACTGGACAAATAAACCGAACCGAAAAATCCAAACTGAATTTGAACGATAAAAATGAATCTGAATCGATCCGAACCCAACATTAGTACCAAATGGATCGTTTTATGGTGTTTCGAGTTATAAATATTATCTTACCTGAACCTACATGGATATTTGATGGAATTCGAACAGTTTAAAATCCCCAAAAAAAATTGTACCAAATATAATCTCAATTCCTAATATATATCCAAAATATTACAAAAAAATTATTCATCGTACTTTTTCATTTCTAAATTTTATATTAGTGCATATTCCACACTAAATTAAATAAAAGTATACCAATACTGTATATAAACTCTCAAAATCGTGTTTGTATATATAAATCGTCAAATTTGTTAGTCATCCATTAATTTATCAAAATGACGTCATTTTGGATAAATTTTCTAAAATTAGGAATTTAAATTTACTACATAAACTTGTGAAATCGTCCTTATATATATATATATGTTTCATAATGAACATACTATATAATATAACATTTTCTAGCAATTTAATTTTGGACTAACAAAATTCTCAATTGATTCTCAACTGTCATGTAAACTAAATTCTAATTACGTGACAAATCAGCAAGACATTTTTTAATTAATACAAACTACATATTATATTTTTTAATGTTTCTCTTTTAATATATAAAGGTAAGTAATATTATATGGCCATCTGTGAAGGCTGATAACATTATCAAATTGAAGTTGTTAACAAATTCTAATATAAATTATAAGCACAAGTGAAAGAACAAGATGTAAATCATTCAGGGGAGAAGTAAATAGCATGAAATACGTCGAGATCCCTGGCTAACTGTTTGTAAGATGTTTCCCACAGAGTGATAACCGGTTGATAGTAATCAGGATAAGAATACATACAATTGAACAACATCCCCGCGATCTCCTTACACTTAGTGCTACGAGGTCCTTCACATTGTTCCAGAGCGTTAACAACATCTTTGCAACCACCTCCTCTCATGAACTCGAAATACCTAGCTTCTATGGCTTCATCAGTTGATGATTCTTCCTCTCTCGATGGGAACAAGCCATGGATGTTCTTCATCAACAATTCTCCCTGCACTACAAGAAAACAGAGCGATACTGAGGGAATTTCCGAGGGAACATTGGTTCCTCGGAATATTCCGATGATATTCCGAGGAAATTCATAGGAAACACAATTTATGTGTTTCCTAGGAATTTTCTTGGAATATACCTAGAAAATTCCGAGGAACACACTTTCCCTCGGAATTTTCCGATGGAATTCCGAGGGACAAAAGTCCCTCGATATAAACCGAGGAAAATCCGATAAGAAATTATAGTCGTTAGTTAGCCGTTGTGGTATTTCAAAAATTCCGAGGAAATTACGACGGCAACGGCTAGTGCCTCGGAATTTCTTGGGAATTTCGTGGGAATTGTCGGCAGATTTCATCTATAAATACAAGCACCCCTCATCATCTTCATTCACTCCATATCTTCATCCTCTCTCATTCTATTTTGCACACACGAGTCTGATTGAAAAAAACATGTCTTTTTATAATTATTATCGCTCGTGGATCGATCGACCTCATATGGATCCGAACACGAGCGAGATTTCTTACGCCAGAATTCGAAAGTGGTCTAAAGGAATTCATGGGGAAAGCTCTCAACCAACCGGAAGCTGAAACGGGTATGTTAAGATGTCCTTGCTATACTTGTAAAAATAGGAAGGTTATTAAACAGTTAGATGTTTGGACTCATCTATATATTCGAGGGTTTACACGGAGTTACAAAATTTGGTATCATCATGGGAAAACTGGTTATGAATATGGTAGTACTAGCGAACCTCAGCCTGCGGTTAGGTTAGAAGAACCAATTAGAACGGGCGTAGATTATGGTGTAGGTACTGAGCAGATGGTAAATGATCATTTTAGAGGGGAAGATTTACCCAATACAGAAGCTAGGAGATTTTATGATATGTTGGATGCTAGAAAGCAACCTTTGTACGAAGGTTGCAGAGATGGTCATTCAGCTTTATCATCTGCAACAAGACTGATGAGCATTAAATCCGATTATAATTTGGTTGAAGACTGTGTGGATGCAATTGTTGATTTTGTAAAAGGTATTCAACCTGAGGATAATGTTGCCCCTGGTTCATACTACGAGGTTCAGAAATTGGTAGCTTGTCTTGGTTTATCGTATCAGGTAATAGATGTATGCAGGGATAACTGCAAGATTTATTGGAGGGCGGATGAGCAGCTGGATACATGCAAGTTTTTTGGGAAGGCTCGTTATAAAGATACGAGTGGAAGAGTTCCAGTGCCATATAAAAGGATGTGGTATTTTCCTTTGACAGAAAGGTTGCAGAGGTTGTATCAATCTGAACGCACAGCGCAACCAATGAGATGGCATGCGGAGCATTCAACGGATGGTGAGATTACACATCCTTCAGATGCAAAAGCTTGGAAGCATTTCCAGTCGACCTATCCAGAATTTGCGTATGAGAGAAGAAATGTCTACCTTGGATTATGTACGGACGGTTTCAGCCCATTTGGGAAGCATGGGAGACAGTATTCTCTATGGCCAGTCATTCTCACACCATACAACTTACCGCCAAACTTGTGCTTGCGTCGAGAGTTTTTGTTTCTCTCCATTCTCGTTCCCGGGCCAGAGCATCCTAGGAGATCACTTGATGTGTTTCTACAGCCNGCTGAAACGTACGATGTTTCGTGTAAAGAAAACTTCCAAATGCGGGCAGTACTTATGTGGACAATAAGTGATTTTCCAGCATATGGTATGTTATCTGGATGGACAACGCATGGAAGGCTATCATGTCCATATTGTCAAGATAACACTGATGCTTTCCAACTAAAACATGGAAGGAAAACGTGTTGGTTTGACTGTCACATGAGATTCCTACCACCAGATCATCCATATCGCATGAGTAGGAATTTGTTTACGAAGAACAAGAGGGTGTTTGACAGTCCACCTCCGGAAATCAGTGGGAGAGAAATGTTGACACAACTAAGAGATTTTGGTGCAGAAAGGACCCCAGACATGGGTGGACATGTGCATTATCCGATTGATGCTGTTGGAGATCTACATAACTGGCACAAAAAGAGTATTTTCTGGGATCTGCCATACTGGAAGGATCATCTGCTGAGGCATAATTTAGATATCATGCATATTGAGAAGAACTTTTTCGACAACCTGATGAACACGATCCTTAACGTTCAAGGTAAAACGAAGGATAATTTGAAGTCAAGACTGGATTTAGTCGATATATGTGCTCGTGAAGAACTTCATGTTGATGAGAATGGCAGGGCTCCTTTTCCCATATACCGACTTGATGCAGCGGCCAAAGATGCGTTCTTTGA